>PVJH01036619.1:0-18643 GCA_004026705.1 Nesogale talazaci | reverse complement strand
AAACTGAATTGAAAGTTAGGTAGTGGATGTGCACAAGAGTGAGAAAAGAACAACAAAAGGAAGAGTTGGAACATACAGCTGAATCTAAGCATGATAATGCAACAGTGGCATTTTTTAAATGTTCATTTTGTCCTATGAACTTTTCAAACAGTGAGATTTTATATTTTTCCAAGTACAGTTCAGTCTAGGAAGATATTTTTGTTATTGAAATGGGCAATGCATTTATGCGTATTAGCTGAAAACCATATCAATCTCATAAAATATTATAGGTGGTCACTGAACAAAACTAATTTTAAAAATCACAGGCATGCAGAAACTACTAAATTTTAAGGTTTTTATTTTTGGGGGGAGCTTCACTGCCCTCTGGGGTGCATGGAAACTCCCCAGCCTTGCTCCTGGAGAGCTGCTGCTGGATTTGAACTCATTGGGCTGCAGTCCTACACTCAACCACTAAGCCACTGTGGCTCAGCCAATTTTAAGGGTTTTTTTTTATAGCCTTTGACTACCAACTATATGAAGTAATAAATACATGCCTTAGCTAGTGATGATGAATTGAAAATATGCATACATCTTTACTGTTCCTCTAAAAGTAGGAATGTTTTGTGAAATGTCTGTAAATAAGAAAGAGAAAATGAGTACTGTCCAAACCAACAAAACTGAAAAACAGAATTAAGATCAGGGACTAATTTTGAAGTTGAGAGAATAGTAGATATTATATCATCAACTGGAAATTCATGGAATTACTTGGTAGGGGTTCTTGGTTTTAAATTAAAAGTTGTATTTCAAGACATACTTAGAAAATGTAGGTGAAAGGGCTAAATGTTGATGACTAATTCTCTACAGTCCTTTCTATATTTAATTATTAAATCATTTTATTGGGGGCTTTTACAGCTCATAACATTCCATATCAAATGTATCAAGCATATTTGTACATATGTTGCCATCATTTTCTGAATATTTAATTTCTATTTGAACTCAGGTATCATCTCTTTCTCCCCTCCTGCCCCTATCTTCCCTCTATCTTCTTGACATCGCTGCTTCCATTTCTGTTCCTGGGGGATTTATTTTACCTGAATTCAGTGTGCTGTAAGCTCATATCCGGACTGGGGTCATGATAGTGGGGGGCATGGGTGAGAAAGCCTCAAAGAACCAGAGGAATATTGTGTGTTTCCTCAGTGCTACACTGAACCCTGGTTGAATTACCTCATTCTTGTGATTCTTCCCATTCTATATATTTCTGATGTTTAATCAGTCCTTCTAATGGTAAAGATTTGGGGCCAAACATGGTGAATCTTCTATTCATTGCTATTTATTCTGTATTCAATGAATAAAGAACCCAGATGACAAATTGATGCATTTGGGTTATGGTGTTGGTGAAGAAAATTGAAAGTACCAAAAGAACAAACAAATCAGTCTTAGAAGAATTACACCCAGATTTCTCCTTAGAAACCAGAACAAACTTTGCTTCATATTCTTTGAGCATCCAGAGGAAGCAGTACCTGGGAAAGGACAGCATATTTAGCAAATAGAGGGTCTGAGAAAACGGAGAAAATCTTCAAGGAGATAGAGTGGCACTGTGGCTGCAATAATGGGCTTGATCAATAAAGCTGATTATGAGGATGGCATAGACCAGGCAGTCACTCTGTAAGTAGGAACCAACTCAAAGACATCTTACAGGTCAAGATGACAAGATCACTACTATAGATATTAGACTAATTGAAATACTGACTAATTGAAACACTTTGCTGAAACTATCCTCCCATGGGAGTCAGTGGAATTAAAAAATATAGAAACGATACATTTTCCATTTGGTCATTGGAAAAGGGGTCAATTTCCTACTGCCATTCTTTTCTTTATACACGTAATCGCTTTTAAGGGTATATTCTATGTAAGGAAACTAAAAATTTTTCATGGAAAAATTGTTATTTAAATCCATTTCTCCACAAACTTGGTGAAGCCCCATTTTCTTTGGTTATGTGCTTCTCTGTTTACATTGAGCTGTAATCCCTACTGAAGGCTACACTTGTTGATCTTCATCAGCAAGTATTTTGAATTGTCCTTGTTGTTAGTCAGTAAAGTAGGGTTATCCATATCTCATAAGGCACAGTTTTCCAATTTTTATGCTGAGAGTGTGTTCATAGAATTGACCTTCTTGGGTTAGTTCCTAGACCCACAGATTCAATAAGAAAGGTGAAAGGACACAACTTTGACACATTCCCTCCCTCATTTTAAACTATGTAGCATTCCTTTGTTATCCTCAAAAAGCTGCCTCTAAATCCATGTACCACATCACAATTAAGTGTTTGGAATGCCCATTCTTCCCAACATTGACCATCATTTCTTTGATCCACAGTGTTCAATTGAAACACAAGTAAATGTTGTTTTACTTTTCTCTATTCACAGCTCAGAACTATCTGATACCACGATGTCCTTTTCTGCTAGTCTACCAATAAAACCACTTTTTGTCAGTTTAAAAACTCTTATTAGACAGTCAGCCACGAGTTTCCATCCACGTTGACTGTCTGTAGGTTTTTGAAGTGGTGACAGGTAAGCAATGTGTAGAGCTTGTATGGGGAGTCTTTATTCTCATTATGTTTCCTGAACAACCACACACAGATATGGTTGGGGGTATTCCTGCTTCCTTTGGGCAAGACAGGTTTGTTGAGACAGGTATCGATTCATACATCTGGTGTCCCCATCTTCTTCATGGCAAACTTCCGGATCTCCTTGAGTGCCCTGGAGGTTTTGTGAATGTTGATGGTGTGCTCTCTGCTCACGACCTCCTTGACAGCTGAACGGACCTTTTTCTTCTCACTGCCCTTCTTTGTAGAGCCATAGTGAAGGGACTGGGCTCAAAAAGAAGTTAAAACCAGTTTTAAATTAGTTTCAGCATTCTATTGATTCATCTTTCTTGGGAATAAGTAGATGGCACTCTTCCAGTAGTTTTCCTGGAGTCTATGTTCCAAAATTCTTGGCATGGATAAGTGACTGCCTCTAGTGCTTCATCAGTTTGTTGAATAATTTAAATTTGAAGTCTGTCAGATCTCAGAGCTCGTTTATCATCTGTGCCTTCAGAGCAGCATGGACATCTTTTTTCAGAACTCCCAGTTAGAGATTATAGCCAGTTGGTTTTGGCACACTGGCTCTAGGTAGTCCTTCCATCTTCCTTTGAAATTTAGTACATTAGTTAATACCTTAACCATAGAAATCTTCCACATTCAAGCTAGATTTTTTTGTTTGATTCTTTCAGTTTGATATTATTTCAATGGGTTCATTTTTGGTTTTCTAACTTAAGGCCTTTGAACATTTTGTTTGAACATTTGTCTTCTCAAAGTTCTGTTTAAATTTTCTACTCAGCCTTTTTCTTCATTTCCTCCATTTAATAATTCTCTTTTGATACCCACTTTTATTTTTATTCAAAAATCTTATTGTTGAGAAAATACACAAGGAAACAATGCACAGGAAAACCAATAAAATGGTTTAGAAAGAATACATTATTGTGTGTTAAAGCATATCATATCATATCATATATGATAGGATTTCATATATCAGATATGATATGGTATGATATATGATATCATCCCATAGTTCAATCATATGAAACAGTATTACCCAATTTCTAGCACAATCAGTTTCAAAATATTCTTTTCCTTCTTGAACTCCTCGGCATCAGCTCTCTTTTATGCTACCCACCCCCATCCCTACCCCCATCGTGTATCCCGGGAATCCTCACTCTATCTGCTGTTCATCAATCCTCGGTTTCATATACTGGAACATGGACAAACAAATGCTAAAAATTAAAGATGGCAATCTCCAAACACATAATATAACTGAGATAAACCCCAATATGAGCAAACAAAAAAATTACAGAAAATGCTAAAAACCAGGTCAGATCTAATTACAAGTCAGGTTTGTCATTTTAGCTTATACAATGTGTCATTTCTCCAATGTATTCTATTTGTTAGCCACATTCCTCCCACCCCTTGATTTGGGATAGAGGGGTATCTCCAGAGGCTTATTTCCTATGTAGATCCCCAAAACGCATCTTGGGCTTCCACTGTCAACCATAGTGCTCTGCAAAACAAGTTCTCACAATTTAGTCTCTAATACTATTTGTTTCCTTGACTTTGGTTTATATGATTTGCAATTCTTTAGTGACCGATGTTTGTGTGACATCTCACTTAATGGCTGCTGGTTTGCCCAAAACCCTTTAAGAGCCAATGGGTTATTTTATCTGATAGCCAGGCATTATCTAATTTCTTCACCTTCTCTTCCATGTTCCTTCCTGAGGGAGTGTATAGAACAGAGCTATGATGTAAAATCTAATTGGTATTAAATTGGAGCTAGGATGTAGGATGAACCCAAAACCCATCCTTTGATTCTTGTTTTTGTTTTCATCTGCCTTTAGTTTCCTTTCAAAGCATTCTTGCTAATTTATGGCAGAGTCTTATAAAGAATCTCCATATAGTACAGCAATCTTCTGTTAATATTGTCTTTGATTAGCACCTGGTATGAGTTTTTTTTTTTCTCTCAGCTCTCAGCCCTGTGGAGAGAAGGATAGTGGGACAAAAGAGGCTAAGTCCATATCACAATACTTATGTTATTAACTTGTACAGAATCAGTTCTTTCGTGGCTGGATGCTATTTATGCAGACAATGGCAGTTGATTGTCATGAAACATTTACAATAATAATCATTGAGTTTGTCAACTAAGGGCTTATTGGAATAATATATATCTTAATATAGCACGAAAAGCATCGATGCAGCAAGACCACGTTTGTCTGCTTGCCAAGAGTTCAACAATCTTGGTACATCTGTCTTCTGCTTACTCAAAAACAATGAATGTTCAGTCTTAAATCCTCATGCTATGTGTGTGTGAAGTAGAACCCAGTTCAACCAGTGGATTTTCTGCTTTGAATGTCATTGATAGAACCTCTGGAGCATATCCTGTGCCCGTATTATCCAGAACTCAATGCCCCAGCATTCCACAGCACTAGTCTAGGTTTCCAGGATGCGTCTAGAAGCCCAATCATTGTGACCCATTGGGCACATATCACTAGAAATTTTCCCTATAGGGTCCCCCAAAGTGAGTATTCCTGAATTTCCTGTGATCAGTCCTGCGGTGTTGCTCTGCCAAACATGCTTGATCACTTTCCTTTCTCCTGACTTGACTGTCTGATCAGTGTGGCTTATATTTGGTTCACTAGAAGAGTAAGCTCAGTGAATAATGCATAAAATTGTAAGCTATTAGTTAAGGAAGAATATTGAAAGTTCCGTAGAGTTTCCAAAGAAAAAAAAACAGATGTGTGGGAAGAAGTACCGAATAGTTCTTAACGGCAAGAGACGCAAGATGGTCTCACACACTTTGGACTTGTCAGCAGAGCCGAGTACCAGGAGAAGGACATCATGGCTGGTAAGGTAAAGGGGCACACCACAAAAAGAAGGCCCTCAACAGGATGGATTGATTAGTGGCTGCAATAATGAGCTGAAAAATAATTATGGTGAGGATGGCCCAGGAGCAGACCATTTTTTTCCTGTTCTAGAGGGTCCTTTGGGTCTTCTGTCACCGACTCAATGGCATAAGCATAACCACCACTGTGCTTGCTTCGGGAGCACATATTCTAAGAACAACCACCAAAGCAGTATTTTAAGTTTTTTTCTTCAATATCTTGAGTAAAACAAAGGAAATGTTAACTAAATTAAACTTTTGCAATCATGGTAACTGCTCATTTGAAAGCAGTTTTCATCCCAATTATGTCTAGTGTCTTAACAGGCAACATATATTTTCTTTATTTTTTCTGCTATCACTTTGTATATTTTCTACTTGAGCATACATTTTCAGCTTTTGATTGTTAATACTTTTTCTCTTACTCCACAGTCCATTCATTAATCTTTGTTATCCTTTCATCTTTTCATTGCTTTTAGTACTTAAGAGTTTTAGGTATTCTACATAAATTTTTAAGATTAGGTTATTCATGCAAATTATGATTTAGATGTGGTACTTTTGTATGGTAGCTTATTTCTGCAGTTATTAGTGACATTAACTCTCTTTTTGTTCTTGAAGCTTGCCTAATACATGATAAATATATGTCTCAACAATAACATAACTGAAAAACAAAGTATAAATGGATATATAAGGTGTGTTAAAATTATATAGTCTGAACAAAGTATATGCATATTTATTCACATACATGCATATACATGTGTATATGTGGATATATAAGGTGTCTTAGAGTTAAGTAATATGTTTGACTGGGTTGACAAGAGAAACAAATCCAGTGACACTCATATGCATTAAAGAGAGAACTTTATTTCAAAGAAAAATTGTATACTGAGACAATATCCAAGGCCAGACCAGATCAAGTCTTCAGTCGATAACTTCATCTTTAGACTCACACAGCACATGCTATGATATCGAATGCAGGAAGATCACAGGCCAGTGGTGTATCCCATGGCAGTGGAAGGATCACAACCCCTAGTGCAAGTCTCCACATTGGTCCTCCAGCTTCAGGCCTCTGGCTGCCATCAGCATGCCTCCATGTGGCTGGCCAACAGAAAATGTCAAGCTGAGAGAGTGTGTTTCTTGCCTCCAGTGAGGGAAAAAGGACATCCCAGAACCCTAATGAGAAGGTCACACCTACAAAGAGTGGTCACCAGATTGTAACCTGCTTAACAGGATAGATTCCACCCCTTTCATTCTTATGTGTCAAGTTGACATAAAATCTTGTGTCTACCACAAGTAGCATTACATAGTTGAACTGGGAATAAGGAGTGGCTAAGAAACCTATATTGAAAAGGAAGCTGTTAAATACTTTTAGTATTCTGAATATATATATACACACACACATATGTATACACATAATATTAAACTTTATGTAAGTTAATATTTTGTTTTTATATATACTTGGACTGTCTCTAAATTACCATTAAATATATTTAGCACACTTATTTAAATGTAAACCTGGCATAATTCTAATAACAAAACAAGTCTTTTTTAAAAACAAATCAAGGTTTTTTTCCATTCCAAGATTCAATCCAGGATAACAGTACATGTAACTGTCATGACTCTTTATTGTCATTAGATTTGTTGACAGCATGCAATATATATGGATTTTTGGGCAAAATTCATGCTTTCTAATCCTGCACCAGTCTCATCATCCTCTGAACTCTGGCTTTTGGGAGAGGAGCATGCAGCCTGACATCTCAGCTACAGATTTTAAGTTAATCAACCTCTGCAATAATGTGAACAAGAAAAATCTTCACCTTCATGGTTTGTTCATGTGTTAAGAATTTGTCATCCTTCACAACTGCAGGAGTCATGTCTTTAAAATAAATCTCAGTATATACCCTTAAATTTATATATGATTCAATGATTTTTATTCCTCTAGAGTACCAAATATAAGAAAATCTTGTATACTTGTGTTTTTTTACTTTTTTCATTAGATTATAACTCAACTCTCACTCTCTCTATATATACACATATATACGTATGTATATACACATACATTTTAAGTAACATGTCTGTAATTGCTCACTTCCCAAAATGGGTTGAGATCTGAGATCATTTCTTGTAGTCTTTATAGCTACAGACACATTTGAAATGAACAATATTTTTATATTTTTCTCTTACCCATATGAGAGACTTAATTATGAGACTAGAAAACTGCATATTGGTGTCTTCTGAACCAAATAGTGATAGGATTAAAGAGTACACTAGTGTACTTATTGTTAGTATATCTATGTTTTTATACCAGTAAGAATGATCAACTAAAGTGTTGGAATAAGATTGATACAGGCTGAAATATTAGTGGTAATACTTTTTAATTTTGTAACCTGTAAGAATTTACTAAATCCATCTGATTTCACCCTAATAATTCAGTCAGAAAAAATTCAGGCTCTAACAATGGTTTCAAGCAAAACAATTATGAGGATGGTAACAATGTCCCATGTTTGTTCTATTATGCATCGGGTCACTATGAGTAGGGGTCAACTTAAAGACAGCTTTAAAAAGCGATAGTTAGAAAATCTCACTTCCATAAAGCTGATTCTGACTCTCAGCAATGCTGCAGACTCAGAACTGTACCTGTGGGTTTGTGAGACTCAGAACTTTAGGAGAAGAGAAAGCCTCACTATTCTCCCATGTGATGGGACATCTGGCCGTTTTGAACTGCTGATTTTGAGATTATCAGCCACACTCATAACCATTATGCCACTAGGGCTCCAGAGTCAGAAGATATCACAGTTTAAATGATTTATGTGGCAATTACATAATCTATCACCTTGTGAAGGAGTGGAGACTAGTTTGTTCATCAGGTCTCAGCTAGATGACTTCATTTGGAGGTACGATGGAAATAAATAGCTCACGGGAAGCAAGATACACCCTCTCTCTACTTTATTTTCCTCCCTGGAGGTGGGACACAGACTTTCCCTTTGTGACATTCTTGTTGACAAGCTATGTGGTGCTACACAGATGTAGCCAGGTCCTTATAGCTGGCGGAAGCACATGGATACCCACACCAGTGCTAAGATGCTTCCACAGTCACTGGATCCACAAGACTTTCTACAATTCAACAGCGTTGCATGTGTTATGTGAGTCTGAAGAGGAAGTTATAAGCTTGTCTCAGATACATGGGCTGTTTGGACTAGGCTGGGATTTTTCATAATGTAAACTTGCTCTTTGATATAAAGTTCTCTCTTACACACATATAAATGTCTCTAGATTTGGTTCTCTAGTCAACCTTGATTAGTACAATATATTATGAACACAAGTGGGAAACACACAGAAAACAGTAACACTACATCTCTCCCCTATACCAGCATTACAGACACTGAATTGAAAAATAAAACAGAGAGCATTGTTGCTGCCAGGTGCTATTCAATTGATTCTGAATAGTGATCCTATGAACAAGAGATCAAAAAAATCAAATAAAGAAAAAAACTTCCAAGTCTTCCTCTATCCTCATAATGGTTTTGTTTTGTTTTGTTTTTTGGGCATCACTGCCCTCTTTTGGTGGGAGTAGGAGGCCCAGCCTTTGCTCCTGTGGAGCTGCTGCTGGAATTGAACCTCCATCCCAGTGGGCCGCGCAGTCCTGCGTGAAGCCACTACGCCACCGGGGCTCAGCCCCATGTAATGGTTCTTATACATAGCCCATTGTTGCAGCTTTTGTGTCAATCCATCTTGTCAAAGGCAAGACTTTGACAAGTCTTTTTCACTGCTTTCCGAGTTTACCAACAATAATATATTTCTAAGACCTGGTCTCTCCTGACAAAAAGTCTAAAATATGTCATAGTGGCTCTCAATAAATGCCATGTAATTATTTCTAGTGCATTAGATTACCCAGTATGATAGCAGTCATATAGTTGTACGCTGAAGAAATGGGTTGTAAGGTAATTTGCCACATTTTCTAAAATTACTGAAGATATTTTTGTTAATATTCCTGAGTTACAACTTTTATGCATTTGATCTGCTTTTCTCTTCCTGTTGGTATCCTTATTAGCTATAAGATGATGCAAAACTATTTTATCCTTGAAGAGGGTTATATTTAAAAATGACATTAAATATCTCATTTATATTAATATTATGTGCTATTCTATAAGGAATGCTGCATATTTTCTTTCTATTTTAACAGAAACTCTGTTTTTAACCAAAATAGTCATGTTAGATCACATATCTTATATAAAGACATGAGAATTTTTTAGGAAAATAAGATGAGGATGCCTTATTTGAAAATAGGATGCTTTCTATGTGAGATGATACAATGTCTTCATGAGATAAATTTCATTAGCAAGTATACCTATTCAAGTAACATGAACTTTGTCAAAATGTTCCTCTTTTACAGATGTGAAAATATAGGCTATAATTAGAAATCTGTATTTCAAAGTATAAGTACTGAGGCAAAACCAAAACAATTAATATTTATTTGATAACTGAAAAAGCAAACCAATAACTGGTATTTTTCCTATAGTCAAGCCAGGGTACTAATATATAAGTAGATTTTAATCCACAAATAGACTTGTTTTAATATTCTTTTTGACCCTACTGTTTAATGCAGATTTCAGAGAAGGTAGAAGAAATAAGATATCAAAATAAAGACTAATCAGTGACACAATGTAAGTAAAACACAGAACCTATTATCATTTTTATAAATCACATTTTACATTCATTTGTAGGGGAAAGACCAGACCCCACAACCAAGCATGGGTTCAGTAAGCACAATTGAATGTTTGAAAGTATAAAGCTTATAGTAAAGTCATAGAGAATGTTAGGAGAGAGTAAAATAAAGAGAAACATTTCATGGCAGCATGCTCACCTCCTGGATGGCTATGTTCTCAACAACCATGCCTTTGCACAGCATGGGCTAAGAAGGCAGGAGGGAGGAGGAGCAGGGGGAGAGGGAATAGGGAAGAGGTCCTGAAGAGAGAGGAAGACGAGCGTAATTTATTATTAACCAAGGCTTGTATATCTTTCAAGGACGTATAAGCCCCCTAATTAGAGGTAAAGACACATATCACAGGAGGGGTTGTTACCATAGATATGACAGTAATGAGGGGGATGGTCTAGGGGCATACACACAATAGAAAGGGGAGGGGTTGGAGAGATGCACATGTGACAAGACAGGCATATCCTACATTCATGATGCTGCCTCATCTTGATTACCCTTGAACTGGAGATTTGATGTAGCCTAAGCTCTCAGGGGAAACAATCTATAGTCCTTAACAGCAGTAGTGAGCCCCGCCAGTGGTGGGACCAGACCTTAATCTGATGACCAAATGTCTTCAGGGATATTATCTCTAAGCATCTGATGTCCCACCATATGCTGGCCAACAGCTTCTAATTTGGGGCATCTCTTTGGGGGTGACAAAGCTGGAGAAAATCTTTATATATCCCACATTCATTCATTCTTTTTATATCCCACATTGATTTTCATGAAAAATGAGTTTGAGCATTCGATGCTATCAAAGTTGAAATGCATATTCTTATTAGAAGCTGTTGATTCAAATTCAACTCACAATGACCCAAATTGTCAAAGTTGAACTTTTCTGATGTTTTTTCTAGATTGTAAATGACAAGGAACAGAATTCCAGGTCTTATTTGCCTCAGACCTGCAGTGTGTATCAGATCTGACAAGATTTCATTTAACAGGCTAGCATACTGTCATGGCAGTTCCTATTGATGACAATCCTCTATGTACACCATAACAATATTACCTTCCTGTTGCCTTAAATCAAAGAAGGAAGAAACACCTTTGATAACTGCAACACCCCCCCACCCCCACTCCCTACCCCCTGGAAAACAATGCATCTTATTATCCTTCTATTTAATGGTAAGCAGTATCAAAATTAAAAAAAATAGAAACTTTTTAGAAACCCCTGAAATAACTATAAATTATAGTAAAATGACAATGTCATTATTCCAAGTCACTATCAGTGTGTCATGAAATACTGATTCTCATTTCCACCTGTGTGTGATTCTTCAGGTTGTAGATTGCTTTTTGTTTACTTGTTTTTCCTTTACTGGATTTCAGTAAATAAGCAGATTGTAATCAAACAATTGTACTTGATCTTAACTTACTATTTTCTATTATTGTCACAAATAAGGCTTCCTTTCTGGTATCTTGGCAGTTGGCTTTAGTAGAACTTGTCTTCATAACTAAAGTATAAATGTCAACTCTGCCAGAGTTAGCTTCAACGGGAATGTCAAGAAAATGACAAGGCAAAAACTGATTCTGAGGGATGATATTCCTGTTGATAATAGATTGGCTCCCACATGTGTCGCTGCAGCTTTGATCTCTGAAACCTCTTACAAAGCACTTGAGAATTCTACTCGCCTGTGGTGGGCAATTTCAGTTTTACTATCAAATGTTGTCAGAATGATCTTTAGCTGATTCAAATGTCATGCTCACTCTATTTTTTGGATCACTTTTGCAGTACAAGCAAGATCAGAGATTACTTATCACTTTAGGTTATGCTATTGAATAATGCCAAGTATACCCATAATTTATTTCTACACACAACCTGTGGTGTGCAAATAATCAGTAAGTATTCATGAGTAGTATGGTATTTGGAACCAAAATGTCATGGAGAGAGGGAAGGACAGAAACATTTCTGAATATACCACAGACTATTTATAGATGAAAGCCTTAGCTTTATTCTTCACTGATAATAACCAATACTACTGACCAAGAATAAATCTCTTTTCATTGGTTTTGACTATGAACTTCAAAGGAAAGTAACAGTTTTCACTTGGGGCATAGATGAATTTTCTTTGGAATTGTAACAAGATAATACAATTTAGTTTAATAAAAACTAAAATAGTATTTGCTGTCTCAGATTAGAGCTGGTCACTCTGAGCTATTCTTCATGACATGGATCTGCATGGTTCTCTCAATTGAATGCTATTTTTTTAGCAACCAATATAAACAAGGTGAATATTTTAACTTTATTTCACAGTTTTTAAAATCTTATTTTATTCATAGTGTCTATGAAAATCAGAATATGGGTGACTTCGAAAAATAACATACTAAACATTTGGAGTAAATCTATAAACATTTGTCCAAGCTATCAAGAGAGGTTATTCACTGTCACTGAGTTGAAGTCCACTCACAGTGACTCCCTATAGATTTCTGAGACTGTGACTGCCAAGGAAAGGAGAAAGCCTTGTCTTTCTCCAGCTAAGTGACAGGTGATTTCAAACTGCCAACTTTGTGAACCACCCTCCAATGAATAATCACTGCAGCACCAGGGCTCTGCAACAGAAAGTATATGTTTAAAATATAAACTCATTCTGAGGTACATTTAGACAGCATGCTATATCTATAAAGTGATCATGACAGTATATGTTTCTCTATGAAAAGTAGTATGCAAAAAGTTACCTGTGGTGGGCAATTTCCTGAGATTCAAAGAATCTCTTACCATGAAAAGCTAAATGATTATGTATTTTTATATACCCCTTCATGAATACTCTTATGTGAATGACTGCTTTGCAAAAATTATCTCAACTTATAATCAAGGAGCAGAAACTTACATTAGTCTTTCTACCCAAATACAAATCTAGATTTCAGTTCTCCAAGTCTTGACCCAATTGAAGGGTGTTTTATTATAATTCTCTTTCTACATTGCCCAAAGACATTAGAAGTTGGTATGCAGTATGTTTTCTTCCTGCACTCATTTCATATTACTTTGCACATAGGCAACATAGTTAGAATTATTTCATTGTAGACTTGGTGATTAATATTGTTGAAATCCTTTGATGATATAAGTTGCTATTCACTATTGATTTGCTGAGTTCTAGATTCTCAAAGGAAGGTGGGTAGGTGGGTAGAATAGTGGGTACCATTGGGTTGCAAGCCACAAGGTCAATAGTGTCAATCTGTCAGACCCTGTGAGGGAGGAACACGAGATTTTCTATTTATGTAGAGTAGCACTTTTGAAACTCCCCAGGGAAAGTTCACTCTTCTTTAGAGTCACCGTGAATCAGAATTGACTAGGTGGAAGTGAATTAGACTGCTCTTCAATTTGGAATAGAAAGAAAAATCATGTCACCCCCAAATCACCTCGTTTCCTAGAATAATTCTATCCTTAGCCATCAACTGGCTTGTATTATGGTGTCTCACATGGTGTTGTGATTTCCTTAGTATTTTAAAAATCAGCAGGATTATCCACGTGGGCAGGTTTCAGTAGAGTTTCCAGCTTAAGACACACTTGGAAGGAAAGACTGTTAATTTTTCTAATAATTTTCCAACGAAAATCTATGAATTACAAAAAAATTATTCTTCTTCTTTGATTTGGGCATGCCAGAGTGGAGAGAGTGTTTTATCAATTATCTGAAGACAAGATCATTTTCATTGAAATAAAGGATCTTATAAATGTTAGAAATGCAAGGTAAGATGAATTGGCATGGAAGTCACAATTATGGATTCTGTCATCCTGGTCATTATTACAATGATGAAAAATGGGCAATGTTGTGTTTTGTTTTTAATATAGTCACCACGAGTGAAATTTTACTTGATCACTGTTATCTATGTATGTATATACATATGAGGGGGCACCCACAAAAACCTAGATTTTTTTTCAAAGATATATATTTAATTTTTTAACAAAACATCCTACCACCTTCAAAAAATTTCCATGATATTAATACATTTGTGAAAACTGCAATTCCAATCTTGTAAACATTTTTCAAACTCCTCTGATAGCACCTCCCTTGCTTATTTTTCACCTCATCTACATCTTGAAAACACTTTCCTTTCATGTCCCTCTTCATTTGAAGAAGCAAAAAGAAGTCACATGTAGTGAGGACAGGGCATGCGTGGGACAAGAGAGGGATGTTGTTTTGATTGCCCCAAACTGTTGCACAGAGATGGTTGTGTGAGCAGACGTATTGTCGTGGTGGCAAAACTAGTCCCAGGTATATCCTAGATCAGGCCTTTTTTGTTGCACACTAGCACAGAACTATTTTTAGAATCTCTAAATAGAAAGTTTGATTAATAATTTGACCTGGTGGAACAAACTAGAAAAACGTACAGTTTTATCCATTTGGGTGGCTGATAGACATGCAGGACAAAGTTTGTCATCAACTGACATTTCACCTTTTTTTAAAATGAGAAAACTCATATATTTTGTTAGCTGTGTTCAATATTACAACAGCTTCTCACAGCCACACACTCTTTTCTTAAATCGGCCATCACAAAAAACAAGGTTTGGTCAAAATTGATTTTACAAATAAATTCTGTGACCAGAGAGAACTTTCCCAGGTGATGCTACTGGGTGAACTAACTCAGAGTGAGTTTCTCCATGTTCACGGACCAGGGGGGAAAATGCATACCCCCAAAACTGCTCTGTGGAACGTTTTATATTTGGGGGTGGGGAATGGGGCATAATCCCCTCATATATATGCATTGTGTAGTTTAAATTGTATTACTATGTTTCAATATGTATTTCAATGACTACACATAACTCACAGACAAAATTCAAGATGAAAGGATTCATTAAGGAAGTTAACAAATCAGGGAGAAATGCTCAGGATATATTCCAAAGTGCTGTCGAGTCTGCTAATAAATACCCAAAAGACTTTCTGCTGGAAGCATCAACCTGAAGGCATTCTGCTCAAGCTTCATGGTCAGCAAACCCAACTCCCTGAATTAACTGACAAGATGCAGTTCACTCAAATAACCCTCAGTCCCAAAACACTCTGCTCCACTGCTGTGAGTCAGAAAGCCTAATTTCCCAAATTCAGTTCTCCAAGGCACCATCCTCCACAATCCATGTCCCTGCGCAAAACACACTCAGTTTGTTTCCTCTACATACTGAGACGTCCAGCACTCTGCCCGTGTTTTGGTGCCTGGCTCTACTGCCTGCCTCTCCTCTGATATCATAGCTGTCTTCTGGATCCAGAAGGTTTCATCTTGGATCTGGTTGATGTGCTCCACTCCCGGTTCTTCCTGTCAATGAGATCCCCCACCCTTGCTTCTCAGAGGGTTCATTTGATACACAGCAGTATGACATTCTAGGAAATCCTCTGCACAATGACTTACAGGTAAATCCTATCAGGAACTTCTTGCACCTTCTTATGAATATCATGCAAGAACAGGTCATTTTGGGGGACTGAGAGACTGACTACACAAGTCTCATTAAATAATCCATTGGTTGCCTATCTATCATCTATCTATCTAACATCAATCTATCTATCTATCTATCTATCTATCTATCTATCTATCTATCTATCTATCTATCTATCTATCTAATCTATCATCTATCTAACCTAGCATCTATCTATTTCTTTGTCCAGGGTATGCTCAGAGACAATAATAACCAAATAGAAATGAACACAACTGGCATATAGAAGTTGTTTTTAAAATAGCATTCTCTTCTTAAAGCAACCAGGGTTCCATTAGCAACCAGGGTTAGATAGCCAATTCTAAGACTCGTTATGGAGGATTCACAAGGCAATCCTGGAAACACACACAAGAAGTTGATGCAAGTCAAAAAATACAGGAATTAACATTACTTTAGTAGACAGACATGTAAAAATGGATATCTGTGTATGTGTATATATATATATATATATAATCAAGAAATCTTAGCAAACATTTAAAATGCCATAGGAAAAGTGATTTTTTTTAAAAAAAAATCAGTATGGTAATCCAGGTAGACTAGAGAAACAAATTCTTAAACAAGCATAGTTATATAAGGGAGAGGTTTATATATAAGAGGAATTGAACATTGAGAAAGCATTCCAACCTAATTCAGTCCAAGTTCATAAGTCTGATATTAACCCATATTCCTGATACCAATCTATAAGTTTTCTTCAGACTCACAAAGCACATACAATGACACCAGGGCAGTCACAGGCCAGTGGGTGCAGAGTCTTGTGTATCCAGTGGTGGTAGAAACATTTCAGCACTGGCAGGGATCTTTCTGTGGTTTCTCAAGCATCTCAGGGCTGGCAGGAATCTCTATGTGGCTTTTCTGGCTTCAGAGATCTGGTTCCATCAGGGTAAGCTCATATGACTTACCCTTCTCCTCTGAGATGTCTCTCAAGGAGTCAACCTTGTGTCTTGTCAGTAGAGCATTTCCAAGGGACTGAGTAGTGATTCTCTCACCTCCAAAAGGGAATTGTGGGCAAATTTCCCAGAATTCTCAGGAGAAAGCCATTGGCTATCTCCAGATTGACAGGCTAAACTCCAACCCTACACTCCCAATTCTGAAACTGACATGATTAGTCACTGCCACAATCAGTTATTATCCAGACTACTCCAACTTTAGAGCACAATGGCATATCACTGATACAACAAAAAAGGGAATTACAAGATATAAAAGCTTTGTGAACTTTTGCTTTTATTAATTTATGTGCACTAAGTACTGGAATACTATTGTGTTTTAACAAATAAACTATACTTTTAATATTTTAATATGATTGGTTAATTGTTTTCAATGCTAGACTATAAGCAACCTATGGTATAATTTTTTATCATATGCAATTTCCCTGTAAAATGAATGTTTTTCATTACCTTTGCTTCATATTTCCATAGCTGAGACACCAGAGAGAAAAGCTGGTTAAATGAAAATTTGGTTCACAGGTCTCAGTGGAACCTTTTCATTTTATTCTTCTCTTCCAGAAATAGTACAAGTGACTTGCATCCAAAAGTAAACATTGTAGGACTGAGCCCTGGTGGCATAGTGGTTGTGTGCAGGACTGCGGCCCACTGGCTTGAGGGTCCAAATCCAGCAGCAGCTCTCCAGGAGCAAGGCTGGGCCCCCCACTCCCACCAGGGGGCAGTGATAGCCCAAAACAAATACAAAACAAAACAAAAACAAATATTAAACATTGCAACCTATTGATTTCTTCAGTTGTCTGCTAGACTGCTAACTGCAAGTTGGTGGTTCAAAACCCACTAGCTTTTCTGGGTTGCAGAAAAAGAACCCCATCTGCTCCTATATATATTTATAGCACAGATACCCTATGCAAGGCCACTGCAAGTAGAGTTCCGAAACTTTAAAATTGGTAGTTAGAATCTACCCAGAATTGTCTAAGAGAAAAGACATGGTGATATGCTTTGGTAAAGATTAGAGCAAAGAAATCCGTTGAGGAAAACTCTACTCTGAAACACATGGAATGGCCCCATTGTTCAAGTGGACTGCACAGCAGTGAGTTTTATTGTCATCGCTCTTATTGTTTTTCGTCTTTTCCCTTCCCATTTTTATCCTACCCTCCTCTTCCCATTTCTATCCCCTTTCTCCTTCTCTTTCCTTTTTGGTGTGCTTTATACTTAAATTACTAGATTTTTCTTTTCCCTTCAATACTAGAATGGTTAGTATGTAAATACACTTATATTTAGGACTTTTGCCAGAAAAACAAATCCTTGAGACTTTCTACCTGTTTTTTAACATGTTTGTATTTCAAAGTTTGGTGGTATTTCTATATTAAAATTCCTTTAATTCCTTAACCTTTTTGGTTCATTATGATATGAGAGTGCCTAAACATTTTCAATGATAAATGGTTGACCAAGATGTACAGATACACTCTTGAAATACCCTTTTTTAAATTAAAAATCATTTTATTCGGGGCTCATACATCATTTTTCCAATACATAAATAAACATACTGTGACAAGAACCCTCGCACGTCTGCTGCCATCATCATTCTCCAAACAGCCGCCATTTCCCCCAGCCCCTGGTGTTGGTTCCTCCAACCCATCCCCTGTTCCCCTGCTCTCTCACTCCCATCCACCCTCCATACTTTATAAATAATTATTATTCTGTCATATGTTACCCTGCCTGACACCTCCCTCAACCCACTCCCCCATGCCTGTCCTCCGGATTGGTCATATGTAGATTCTTGCAGCTGTTTCAGTCTCTATCCCATCTTCTCTCCACCCATCCAGTAGTTCCATTCTAACCACCGGCCCAAGGGTGCTCATCCATCCTGATTTCCCCACATCTCCAGTCCCCCTCTCCACTAGTGTACCTTCTCCAGTCCATCTGGATGTGCAAGGTAGAGTTGGGATCATGATGGTTAGGGGGGTAGGGAGACCTCAGGAACTAGAGGAAACTTGTATGCATCATCACTGCCTGGCTGCACTCTGACTAGTCTGTCTCCTTCCTGTTTCTCCCCTGTAAGGGGGTGGCCAATTACCCACCAGTGGG
>PVJH01036618.1:0-18636 GCA_004026705.1 Nesogale talazaci | reverse complement strand
GCTGTATGGGAGCTCTGGGGGAGCCCAGCCACCAACCTTCCATCCCGCCACGCTCGTCACCACCGCACCACAAGGGACCCCTACAAAGCCCCTGAAAGAAACCCATTGCTGTGCCCAAGGCCAGCTCATTGTGGCCCTGGGGGACAGACTACAACTGCTCCTTCGGTTTCCCAGCTATCCATCTGTATGGGAACAGACTCTGCCCTCGCTCCCCCGCAGGGGCTGGTGGGTTCCAGTCGCCTACCTTTGGGTTAGCAGTCGAGTGCTTAACTGCTGCCCCGACTCCTGTGCTATTAAAACAACTGTAACCTGGGTCTGTGCTTATTCTTGCAGAATTCTCCTTGTTCTGCTGGTGTCCACCGCCTCTCTTCGAGGTGTGGTGATGAGGCCTATAGGCTCCTGCTCCCTGGCTGCTCTCTGAGCGACCCGTGGCATGGGAATTGCTTTTCTAACCAGACTTCGGACAGTCGTGGCTCTTTGATGCAAGGGGAAGATGTTTTCCCCTCATCAGCTCCTTGTTGGATTGCGGAAAGATGTGTTCATTTAGTATACTTGTACACATAGGAGTTTGCCAGAGATTGGATGAATGACAGGAGAAAGAGTGTTTCAAACAGGCAAGGGATACTGATGACTTAATTAGGATGGATCATACATAGCTTATGAGAAAATTGAGATGAACAGATAGAAATTAACTGGTGGCAATTAATTTTACTTCTAGTAGCACTTTGTCAAATAAGTGATCTAAAAAAAAGATAGCAATGTTCTTTTATTAAAGTTAATTCTTGGTACAGGGATGTCATGTATATTGTGTGCATTTGAATACGGATTCCCTTTTTTACTGCTTATTTGGTCTGGTGGTTCGCTGAGTGGGAAGATACACTGGTCTTTAAGCAGCTCAGGAGAGCTGCAATCCCAGAGGTTTCCCCCATCTGTTTTTGAGGTTTCACAATTTGAGCCCTTGCTAGAAGTAATGTACTTGTAATTTCAACCCCTGTATCCTGATGCATGTGATTGTTTGTAGAGGCAGCAGAAGGACTGGCAGTCACCAGGTACTTCCTCAAACCACTTCTTCATATTCTTTTGGAACTGTTCTAAGCTCCTATTGCCTGAACCACTGGATATTTGTAGGAGGCAAAAACCAAACCACCATCTGGGTTTGTGCAGTGCTCCAAGTAGACTTGGGATGGTGTCCCGACCCCTCTGACTGCCCAACACCAGCTGTCCAAGGCCTAGTCCTAACTCAGCCTGCCCTCTCTCCAAACTTCCTTCAGGGCTTCTCACCTGGGGCTGCTAACCCATTGCAAAGGCCATAGACAACTCACGGACCATACTCACAATTATGGGGCTAGCGGGGAAGGTCCAGGAATGTATGCAGTCTAGAAATGCCCTGGACGCTGTGGCTCTAGGCCGGACAGCTTCCTCTCAGCTGTGCCTGCAGGCCAGTCTCTCTCTCTCTCTCTCTCTCTCTCTCTCTGCCTCAGCCCTGCTTAGTCAGTGCTGCAAGGCTTTTCTAGGCTGTGATAAATACTCACAGGCATCCCATCCCACCATAAGCCTCAGACCAAAGATGCTCTGCTCTAGTCCCAGGGCCTGAAGCCCTACCTCCTCCGCTAAGTGGCTAGAGGCACCCCTCTCCTTAACAAAACTCCTTCCTGGAGGTGCCCAGCCTTACCCTCTATGGTCGGGACACCCGCTGCTGACGCTCAGCTTCTGGCTTGTGGTGATGCGGCCTGTGCTTTGCTCTGGGCCTCCTTTGGCACAAGGAGGCCCCATGCACAGGGACCTTGGGGGCCAAAAGATACCTCTTTCTTGACAGACATGAGCTGCCGCTTTGCCGCTTCTGAGGTGACTCATTTTATACTTAGCAGGATAGCAAAACTGACCAATGTGCTAAAGGTTTTACAGTTGCCCAGTTACCAATCACACACAACTGAATCCGATGATCCTCTCAGCATCTTCCCACCTCCCCTTACCCAGGTCCACCAGAAAGCTCCATTGGGTGAGCATTTCAGAGACATTGGCCAGAAAAGCCACGTCATGTCAATCACGACACCACAGCTCTGTCACTTTCCTCCCTTTAAAGCAATAGTTCATTGTGCTTTTAATGAAGGTTTGCATTGCACAGGAGGGCCCCTTATACCAGTTTTCAGTCAGTATTCTGGAACACAGACAGCATTTCTCCCAATGAGTCAGCATTCCCTTTAATACCCAGCTGTCCCTTCCCTGTTCTTCTGTTCCCTATCCTCTCTCTCTATGCCCAATTGCTAACCTTTTGCTCTTATGTAGGTGGTTTTGTAGCGACACATCTGAATCTTGGTTATTTCACGAACGGGAGCTGGCACAATTTTCAGTATTATCATTTTTTAATACCAATCACTAAGTAAACCCTGGTGGCACTGTTTCATGTTAGATTGCTAATGACAGTGTCAGTGGTTCAAACCCACCAGTCACTCCAATGGAGAAAGATGAGACAGTCTACGATTGTCCAGATTCATAGCCTCGGAATCCCTTCAAAGCAGTGCCTCTCAACCGTCCTCATGCCATGACCCTTTCATCAGTTCTTCATGTGGTGACCCCCAGTCATAACATTATTCTCATTGCTACTTTATAACTGTAATTTTGATACTGTTAGGAACCGATGGTCCCTGTGAAAGGGTCTTTTGACCCCTGGGTTGAGAACTGCTGCTTTAAAAGGTGGCCGTGAGCTGGCATCCACGTGAGGTCTGTGCATCGTAAAACAGTGCATCTTAGAGTTTTCATGGGCGGTGAAAAGCTCCACGTGAATTCTATGATTGCTGGCTTTTAAAGCTGATTTTCAATATGCCTTATTGACTTGACTACTGCCTTGCTTCGTGGATTGTTTTAAGTCCTGTTGTCCAGCCAGCACCCTTTGCTTCCATAAAAGGGCCCCTTATAATTCACAGCCCAATCAATCACTGCTGACTCATTGTGCCTCCAAGATGCCTTACAGCCCAGTAAGCTACAGTAATTTTTGTGTGACACAGGTTTTGCACCTGTATTTCTTTAATTAGGGAGTCTGTCCCAGCCATATTTTTTTTGCCCCTTGACCTTTTTTGAATAATTCCACCCCCCAAATGGATTTTTTCCCCTCAAAGTTTTGTATTTAAGGTTTTTTTGTTTGTTTGTTTTACAGAACAACCCTATCACCTTCAACATATACTCTATTACACTTAGTACATTTGTCAAATCTGTGATTCCATTCTTGGAAACATTTTTCAAACTTTTCTGCATGGCTGATAGCACCTCCCTTGTTTCTTCCTTCACCTCTTCTATGTTGTCAAGTCGCTGCCCTTTCATGTCCCTCTGCATTCTCAGAAACAAAAAGAAGTTGCACTGAGTGAGGTCAGATGAGTAAGGTGCGTGGGGGAAAGTAAGGTGTATGATACAGTTTTTTGTCAAAAACTGATGCACTAAGATGGCTGCATGAGCAGGTGCATTGTCGAGGTGGCACAACCTGTCCCCGCCTGTCACAAATCTGGCCTCCTTTGTTCCACACTGGGTATTAGGGTTCTCTAGAAAACAAAACCAGGATACTAGTAATTCTCTTTATATATTTATATAGATAGAAGGATATATAAGATAAGAAGCTGCTATAAACCACTACAAATGGCTCGGTGTAACTCACTTGCATGAGACAGCTAGTAGACTGGCAGTCCTTGGAGTCTTGAGGGCTGCCGAGTAGTCCTTTGTAGAGCAATTCAGGCTATCCGGCCACAGGCAGCAAACAGCAGAGCAGGTCACCAGCAATCAGCCAGATGACAGAGTCCGACAGTCCCCAGCTCAAGAGATGTATATTCCTGGAGTGTGGTGAAGCAGGGCTTGAAGAAGCATCAACTCACAGCTACACAGTCCACGATTAGGTGTCCCACGGGTAGGGTCACTTGAAGGTCGAGGCACAGGATGAACAAGGCAGCCAACCGGTCCGAAGATCCAAAAGCAACAGGGCAAGGGTGGGGCTCGCCGAACCTTTTCTATCTCTGCCCTTCAGTTGATCTCGCATGTTCATTGGCCATGTTGTCACAGCAAACCCACCTATCGTCTTTGGCCATGTTGGCACAACAGGGTTACCCAACACACACCGTTAAGCAGTCTTTCCAGAACCTCCGATTAGAAAGCCTGATTAATAGTCTGGCCGGTGAAACGAGCTCCAAATGCACTATGAGTCAACATTTTCATCCTTTTGGGAAGTTGAGGATGTCCAGAATGAGGTTTGTCATCAATGGACATCTCACCGTTTTTGAAATGAGAAAACCACATATAAAGTTAAGGTTTTCCCCATAGCATTATCCATATAAGGAAAGCACCTTATCCCAGAAACACAATAGTTCTGCGGCATTTTACCCAAGCAGGAAACAAATTTAATAGCTACACACTGTTCTCTTAAATCAGCTATAACAAAAAATGAGATTCAAAGAAAACTGCTTTTATTAAAAAATTCACTATGGTCAGAGAGAACCTTCCTGGGTGATGCCACTGGTGCACTAACTCAGAGTGAGTTGCTAGATCCAGGGGTGTGCAGGTGGGGGAGATGCATACTGTGAAAGCTTTACACTGGCCAGCACAATTCTGTTTCTTTTTTTTTGGGGGGGGGGTTACCCTTCAAGTATTCACTCTATATTCTCAGTTTCCCCTCTCCTTTTGATGTTCAGACTAATTTGATTAACAAAACAACCTCAAATGTTGGAGGTGAGGCAACTCAGTGGGCCAAGCCAGGGTCTTTTGGGGTGAGCCAGGGACACAAGGGCAGGGACACTCATTCATCCACTATGTCATGGTGTCTGTCTCTTCCCTCCCCCACACCAATCAGCCGGACCTCCAACTGCACAGGGCTGACCATCCTTGCCAGACTCCAAGGTTATATACAGCACAGGACTTACCACCCCATCAGACCCTGGGCCTCTCTCATTGCACAGGGAGCGACACCACTCTGAGTTGGTGCTTTATGAAATGAGAAAAGGTGGAGAAAGGCTTAACATCTGGGGTGTTGAAAATGTTCGTTTAATACATCTCAAAATCAGAATTCTAAACATAATGTTTTATCCAAGTTTAATTTAAAAGAAATTCAAGTTTGTCTGTGGCAGTTCAGTATTGTTAGATCACCATCACCAGGAACAAATCTTTTCCTTAGCCATCAGTAACATTTTGTCATATCATCTTCCTCTGAGGACGTTTTATACCTTCCTGACCCACTAAAGGGCATTGGTTTTTGCCTTTCAGCAAGTCAAATGAGAGTTTTCTCTAACTGACATTACAAAATTGGATGCGAGCAATCAGCTATGTAACACTGCAGCAATTATTTATGAATTAGTGCTGTCTACTTTTGTACTTTTGTAAGAGCTGGAAGGAGCCCCTGGTGGTATAGTGGTTATGCATTGGCTGCTAATTTCACCCTCTGGGAGACGGATGAGACTGTACTTCCCATAAAGAGTTACAGTCTGAGAAACTAACAGGGGAACTTCTGCCCTGTCCTCTAGGGTTACTTATGAGTCGGCATTGACCAATGGCAGTGAGTTTGATTTTTGGAGTACTATTCACTTGCTGTAGGTTTTAGTGACTTATTTTAACAAAGGGTATCTTTTCCCTTTGAAGGTTCTACTCCTGCAAACAGCCCCAGAAACTCACAGGGCCAGTCCTACCCCGTCTCTTAGGGTCACTGTGAGCTCTGAGTCAGCCTTGATTCCGTGGCAGTGAGAGGGGGAGGTTTCTCTGTGAAAAAGACTTGCTCAGGGTCACTCTGAGTCAAATGGACTTGATGGCATTGGTTTGTTTTTTTAAGGTATTATTATTATTACTATTATTATTATTATTATTATTTGGTGGCAGTGTGTTGACAGCTCACCCTAATTGGGCTGCAGACTTTCAACCACTTAGATTCAAAGGGGAATGGCGCCCATTGCCATGTCTCCATTGCCACCATGGAGGGAGTCATTCAAGTGAGTGGTACCTAGTTCCCCAAGGCTTTCTTGATGGCCATGGAGTTGTTTGAACCATTCATATTTTTTATCTAGACCTTATGGTCAAAGTAATTACTTTTAGGTTGACTGCTTTAGTTTAGGTGGGGCTGAAGAGCCATGAAAGAGCATTTTATTTTATCTGTAAAAATATGCATATATATTTGTAGGAAGTATGTTGAGAAAATAAATCTTAGCTTTACTGAAATTTTTCATTAATTATATTGGGGTGGGTTTGTTTTTCAAAAAAATTTAATTCTAGAACTAATGCTTTAACCCGATTAGTGATCTGCAATCTGAAAGGTAAACTAATATATTCTAGTTACTCCATGACAAACTGTCATTCATAGTGACAGGTGAACCCAATTACCTTGAAAAATTATGCTGCCAAACTCTGAAATAAATTGAAGATGACCTGCTTAGAGAATGTGGGATGTAGACATCTATAACAGATGTCTATATCCATTCCAGCCAAAGTGTAGTTGAGGTTTTGAATCAATATAATAATGCATTCTATATCTTAGAACCTTCAGCTTATTATATTTATTTGGACAATAATTAAAGGTCTATGGATAGTGGGCATATCTCTTTTTGTTTTCTTTTTTCTTTTAATTTGGGGGCTTATACAACTCTTATCACAATCCATACATCCATCCATTGTATCAAGCACATTTTGTACATTTGTTGCCATCATCATTCTCAAAACATTTGCTTTCTATTTGAGCTCTTGGTATCAGTTCCTCGTTTTCCCCCTCCCTCCCTGCTACTCCCTCCCTCATAAACCCTTGATAATTTATCAATTATTATTATTTTGTTCTATCTCACACTGTCCAACATCACCCTTCACCCACTTTTCTGTCGTGCGTCCCCCAGGGAGGAGGTTATATGGAGCCTTGTCATCCGTCGTTCCTCCTTTCTACCCACCTTCCTCCCCCTGCCTGGTATCACCACTCTCACCACTAGTCCTGATGGGATCATCTGCCCTGGATTCAGTAGGGTATATCTCAGGAATAAAATTTAATAATTAGGTGTTTTATGTTTGTGGCATGTATTATTAATTATATAGAGAGATTATTAATATAGTTCATTTATGAAGAAAAGCCAGGACACTTATAAAGCCAAGTGAGAAAGCTAAAAACAACCCCGCTGACATTGAGGTGCTCTAAGTCATATTGACGTCGGACAGAGTAGACTGCACTGGCTTCCTCCTCTTTCAAGCTGGGCAGGAGTGAGGATGGGATCAGAACCACTAGGCCACCAGGATGCCTTAGAAATCTTACAAAGTTTTGTTTGATGTTGTGACCATATGATCAGATATTAATGTTTAACATAAGCTGATAAGTTAGTGAAGTGTCTCATTCTGTACCACCGTTTGCCTGTCCGTCTGTGTGTTGCTGTGAGATTGAAGTCCTGTCACTGGTGTTTCAGGTGATAACAGGGTTCCCCAAAGTGAACAGAAGCAGAGCTTCTAGACAAAGACAGGCTATGGAGAAGGGATAAATAGGCTGTCAATTGCAGGAGAACGAACCACTGAACACCCCCGGACAACATCGAAATGTTGTCAGTTACTGAAAACCTAATGACCAGAAGCAGAACATTGTCAGAGAGAGTTCTAGAAAATGAGCTCGGGCTGAGCCCCGGTGGCCTAAGTGGTTGAGTGCGGGACTGCGATCTGTGGGCTTGGCAGTTCATTCAAATCCAGTGGCGGCTCTCAGGAGCAGCACTGGGTAGTTCCCACGACCACCAGAGGCAGTGATGCCCCCCAAAAAACAAACAAACAAAACAAAACAAAAAAGAAAATGAGCTCCTCTCACATCTGACTCAAACTAAGATGGAGGAAGAGTTGCCTTCTCAAAGAACAGTCAAATATGGGAGCAAAGCCTTCGGGACCGGCATTTACTGACGGGTCAGAACTCCAAGTGAGAAGAAAGAGCTGCACTCATCAATCAATAAATTAGAACTTGGAATGTACAAAGTATGAAGCTAGGAAAATCAGAAGTCATTAAAAATTAAGTAGAATGCATATTAGGCATTGGTTAGCTGAAATGTGCTGTTAACCATTTGAATCAGGAAATCATATCACTTCTATACTGGTAGTGATATAATCAAGAGGAGTGACATTGTATTCATTGTAAAAAGGCATTTCAAGATCATTTTCAAAAAACAGTTTTATTGGCATGTAATTCACAAACTATACAATTTAGTAGTTCAGATAGTTCAGTAGTTCAGTGAGAAGAGTATGCAATCATTACACAATCAATTTTAGAACATATTCTCAATCCTTGTACTCAACATTGTTAGCCCAGTCTCCTCTGCTGTACTCTCAAAGAACCATCCATTCCACTTACTGTCTCTATAAACTTGCTTGTCTTGGACTTCAGATACCGACAAACATTTAAACAAGAAAACAATAGCAACCACAACAAAAAAAACTAGCAGCAATAATGAAATAAACACAGATGTTGTTATCTGTGATAGGATAATGTCTATCCACATTAAAGAAAATCCAATCAATACAGCTATTCCAATTTAATCACCAACCACTAAAGCTAATGATGAAGAAATTGAAGAATTCTACCAACATCTTCAGTCTGATACTTATATGTTCAATCAAGATGCATTGAGAATTATTGGCGATTGAAATGCAAAAGTTGGAAGCAAAGAGGAAGGCATAGTAGTTTGAGAATATGCTTTTGGTAATCGTAACAAAGCTGGAGGCCACATGATAGAATTTTGCATGACCAACAACTTGTTTATCATAAATACCATTTTTCAACAATATATGGACTTCTCCAGATGGTGAAGCCATTCTGTAATTGCAGTTCATTTATTTAGGATGGGTTGTTTTAGAGCTTAAATTTTTAGCAGATTGTTGGCAGAAGGCTACAGTTTACAGTGGTAATCCTAACTCCATTTTGATCTTGAAATAAATTCAGCTTCCATTGAGTTTATTCTGACTAGTAGCTAGCAATGTAGAAAGCTTTGCATGCAGAAGGAGGGTGTATAAAAGGGAATTGCTACACCCCCTAGGAGTCCCAAGACCGTCTCCACCTCCAGGATTTGCCTACTGGTGTCCTTATTTGAAATGGGGACCCATGGTCATGATTACACCCAACCAAGGTTATCAAAGAGCCCCAAACCAGTCCTGTAAGCTCTATAATCCACAATACTGTCTGCGTCCCCTTCTACTTCTACTTCTCCAGTACCACCTTTGCCACAAATCATGATTTTGTGACAAATTCATTTTTCTAAGTTCTCTATTTGGTTACGTGATCCTGCACCTCTATACACTGTTATGCCCTTGTACTCATAGTCTCCCTTATCTGGATAAAAGCCCTGGTGGCATGATGGGTTAGGCATTGAGGTATTAACCGCAGGGTTGGTCGTTTGAAACCCACCCCCACCCCTCCCCGCCCCAGTCTGCTCCACGGGAGAAGATGAGGCTGTGTGCTCCTGTAAGAATTTATAGCCTCAGAAACCCAAAGGGGCAGCTCTGCCCTGTCCTGGAGGGATGTTGTGAGTCAGAATCAACTTTGGTGGCAGTGGATTAATAATTAATAAAGGAATCCCTGTAAAATATCATGTACTTTGAGGTCTGTTTTTCACCTAAAACCTGTGGGCAGAGTTGGTGGTGGAATGCAAAGCCTTTGTCCTGCAGGGGGTTGAGAGCCTGAGCAGATCCTGAAGAAGCAGTGTTTTACTGCATGCCATTTTCTGGACCTCAGGGAAGCCAGGCAGTCGGTGCTCCACGGGTGTTGAGCCTGATTTGGGGTGCTTTCCAAGACTCTATTAGGCCTTACTGCTTTTGCTTGTTAGAAATTGCCAAAACTGTTTTCCCGCCCAGAATTCTGTTTAGAAGAAGGTAGTACTGGCTTTGAAGGTTCTTGGAGGATCTGGGGGAAATCGTAGGTATAGTTGTAAGGAGTTAAAGGTAGGCCCTAGGCTGTGGTTCTCATATCGCAACTTTCTGCATTAGCACGACTAGGTGTTGGATTTTGTCTGTAGATAGATAAATCTCAAGAGAAATTGCATATGAACTCTGGGGTCCGTCTGCTGTTGCTTGCACGAGAGTCCTTCTGGGTAAAGTCACTGGCCCAAGAGGGTCAACAGCCAGCAGGGCAGTGCAGCTGTGCAAGGCAGCTCATGTCAGGATACTCTGGTTCAGAAGCTGAGCCGGGAGCTCAGGCTGCCTCTGCCACTGCAGGCACACCTGATCCGAGTGACATACTGTCCACGTCCCAAGCTGCTTCCCCTGCTGGCTCTCATTGAGCCTCGGTGTCCTATGTCTTGAAGAAACCCCAACAACCCTCCCCCCCCCCCCCCCCCCCCCCCCCCCCCCCCCCGGGACAATACAACAGAACTCCCTTTTGAGACATCTGCCTAGTAGAACACGAGCCCAACCACTTGCTTGGGACTCCGTGTTGGCACACCTCACTGGGAACCATGTGGGAAATGGATGTGACCCTTTTTGGAGGTCTTTGTGCAGGAGATTAGAACCTCTGGAGACTGACTCCCTTCGAGAACTTTTAGTTAATCCTGAGGAACCAAAGCGTCAGACTAATTGTTAGCCTCCTTGACGAGTGAACCTGGATCTCAGCCCCCCCGGATCTCAGTACCCTCTAGAGGTACATGTAGGCTGTAGGCTTTAAACTGAGTGTGCTAGAGCTAATTTTTGAATTTCATTGATTACTTGGAGAAAGTGAGTTTCTGTTTGTTTTGTTTGCAAACATGGGGTCTGCTCTCTGCCTAGATTTCTAGAATTTTTTTTGTGACCCAGAGGTAATCTGTAAAGTAGTGTCTGTTTTTGCATTCGGTGAGATTGGGGCCCATCCTTCTGCATTCTAGCAGCCCTGCTCTGTGAGCTTGTACACGGGGGTCAGGGGCTCCAGGAGGCTCATCTATGGACTCATGTTCAGAGACACTGAACATTCCTTCCTCGGGAATTTCCCTGTCACTCAGGATTGCCATCTAACTTAGTGGGTGTACAGTGTTTGGTGATACCTCCAGATCTTGCCACAGATTCTGCAGCAAGCAGTTCTTGGCCTGGTGCTGTTCATTAATAGGAGGGCACTGCCCCTCAGAGATCATGCTGACCATCATGACAAAGTGGGCACTGGCATGCCATGGCCAGGATTCCTGTAAGAGAGTTAGTGGGTGTCTTGGAGGTGAACTTTCTGAGACAAGATCCAAGAAAGGCCATTAATCATCAGAAGACAAAGTTGACCACCTTGAAACAGCTGGAATTCTACAGTTGCTTGTGTGTGTGTTGCTTTGCTGGGTGTTGGTTGCTATTTCCAGAATGTTCTGCCACCGTGAGTCATTGTCAGGAAACACAGGCAGTGGCCTGATAAGGCTTCAATTTAGACTGACTCCAGAGACCCAGGGCGTGTGTACTCTGCTCATGATGGCCTCCCTCTGGGGAAAACTGGATACAGGCCACCTGGGCATGGGGGAGCTTCTTGCTGTCTTGAGGCCTGCTGTTTTCATCCCCAGGACATCGAATCTGGGCTTCCTATTCCTCCCTTGTCACTGGGAGGCTGGCTGATTGACTTTTCTTTGACTTCTTCATGACGCCACCTAGTAAAAGAGGTCACTGTGAAAAGTGACTTATTTTGCTTGGTATAACAAGACCTTCAACAAAAATCACTTATGAAGATATAATTTCTACCTCTTAATGGTATTGCTAAATTAGATAATATCCTCTGATGGAACTCTCTTCTGAGTTTATGTGTGTGCTTATGAATTAAATTGATTTGAATATTATAAAGAATTAATTAAATGAATTCATTTTGACAGGTTTTCATGTTCATAACAACCTTGAAGTAAAAATCTTTCCAAGTAAATTTAAATTAGCTATTAAGAGGTAAGTGGTAGAACAAAACTTAGACTATTTTATGCACAACGTAGTGTGACCCACTATAGGGCTTCGGAGGCAGCACATCTTCCAGGGAACAGATAGCCGCACATCTTCCTGGGGCGTGCAGCCCTGACCTTGAGGTTGGCGGTCCAGTGCTCCCAACACCGCCACCTCAGTTCCAGGGAAATACAGATGAGGTTTATTTCATCAGTAATTATACTTTGTAATAGATATTGAAATAATTTCAAGATCTTGGGGTGATTTACCTGGCAATGAATTGGGTTAATAAGTATTAACAGTCACTTGAAGTTTAGATGCTTTTGCTTTTTAGCGAAAGGATATATGTGTTGAGGTGTGCTAAACAGTGTGTCGTTTTTTCTATTTGGACAATTATGAGGTATGCAGCAGGAACAATGCTAAAAGATTAATTAAAAATAAATGTATTTATTATAGTCAGTGTTTTATCTGCCTGACTAGAGTTTAATAGTTTACCTTAAGATTACTTTTGGGGCTGAGCCCCGGTGGTGTAGTGGTTGTGCATGGGACTGCGGCCCACTGGGATGGAGGTTCAATTCCAGCAGTGGGGCTGGACTCTCCTACTCCACCGCCGCTGCCGGAGAGCAGTGATGCCCCCCCCCCCCCAAAAAAAAAAAAACATTACTTTTGGTGATGGTGGTGGGGTGTCTGAAGGGGGCAACTTTAATATTATATAGCAGAAGTCAAAGATGTGGGTTTCTTACCATTCAAGTAAGAAGATTTCTTTTGATGACTGGTTTAGAGGTTTAATTTGGTTTTCAGGACAAGGGTGAATTAGGTTTATCCAGCCAAGTGGCTCTGAGAAGGCTAATGTTCAGGTGTTGTTCTCAATGAATGATTATACTTTTCTAACAATTGGGAACTGTAGAACACTACATTAAAAAAAAACTTAATAGGTTCATACTTTTATTTTGATTTTAGCTTTGTTTCTTTGAAATCTAAATACTTGCAGGTTTAATTCAAATGTTTAGTAACTTTATGGCTTGGTATTTTACATGAACCTCATGGAAAGAAGGTTATTGTGCTTAAGGACATGTGGGCTAATGCACCTTCTGAAATTTAATTGCCTTTTTCTGGTTTTGCATTAGTTTGTTTAATTCCCACCAAGCCCCTCACTTGAAAATATGTGATTTATAGTTAAACAGGCTGAATTAAGTTTGGTCATCTGCATAAGTTTTTCTCTGCTGGCTTGCTTTGCTATGTGCTGACACACTTGACCAAAATTTCCATCAGCATGATGGTCTCCTTTGGACTTCAGCAAAGGATGGATATTTTGAATTTCGAGCCTACCAAACACAGTGAAGATTTCCAGAACTCTAGAAGGTGACAGGATACAACAGATCTGAATCGTCAGGAACAGAATTAGCTACATATTACCACGGATCTTATGTGGGAACACTGTGGGTGTTACACGGTTCTATTCTCAGCCCGTCAGAAACCATTCTCTTTTTCTCTCCGAAATCATCTAACACATGGATAAAGATGTTCTGGCTCTCAAGTAAGAGGGTAAATTAGGAAGATTATAGCACCATGACTGTAAAGACAGCTGAAGTTTGAGCTGTGGTTTTCCAGAGTGGAGTGGCAGGAAGCGTATCCTCAAGCCTCCAAAGTTGATGCAGGTTTGGTCTCTTAATAGATGGAGGCTTCCCCGGCTTCACAGGTGGTGGGTACTGGCACTGTTTAGGGGTACTCACATACCACGGGGTGCTTGGTCCTCTTGGTACGCAGACCTCCATGTCACAGATTGTTAATATTTTTGTTTTACCGTGGACTTTCATGGGAATTGGGATCACCCACACAGACCATTGCCCCAAGTATCCTTTTAAGCTTTGAACCTTGAACAAAAGCTGGTACCTACAAGCCTTGTTCATCATGATACAGGGAAAAACGGATTTCTTCTTTGGAATCACAATCAATGTTCATGGAAACAGAAGTAAAGAAATGAAACGACACATGACCTTGGGTAAATCTGCGGCACAAGATCTCCTTAAGGCACAAGATCTCCTTAAAGTGTTGAAGGAGCAAGGGCGTCGCTTTCCAGCCTAAGTTGGGCCTGACTCAAGTCATGCCATTGTCAATCTCTCCATATGCCTGTGAAAGTTGGACATTGACTAGGGAAAACTGAAGACAAATTGATGCATTTGGATTCCAGTGCTAGGAAAGACGATCAAAATGCTGAGGACTGCCAAAAGAACAAACAGATCTGCCTTGGCACAAGTACAGTCAGAATGCTCCTTAGAATGAAGCACTGTGGCGAGACTTCATATCATGTACTTGGACATCGTATCGGGAGAGATAACAAGCCATGTTGAATCCCAAAATGGTCTAGAGAAAGTATTGAGAGACCATTTTGCTCTAAGAACTATGTTGATTTGATGATCAGGCTTTTTAGAGAATGAGACTTAAAAAAAAAAATCAGGCTTTGCGGGTGTTTAAGTTTAGGGCAAATCAGGTATCACTTTGCCTTCCAAGAGAGTTTTACATGAAATAGCTTGTCTAATGGGCCTACTCAGACTGTCCCCCTTCCCTACATCTCTCGAGGCTCAATCCTCTAAGGCAGTGGTTTTCAACCTTCCTAATGCCACAGCCATTTAATACAGTTCCTCATGTTGTGGTGACCCCTCCGACCATAAAATTATTTCCATTGCTACTTCATAACTATAATCTTGCTACTGTTATAGGATCTGGCAACCCCTGTGCAAGGTTTATCCTATCTCTAACGGGGTTGTGACCCACAGGTTGAGAACCACTCTCTAAGCAGATCTTCTGACCTCAGCTTGAGTCCGTTTTCAGGCAACAAACCAGATGAATCGTTCACTATGTCTTTGCCTGGCTCTGACCCCAATTTGACCTACTAGAAGTAGCGTGATAGAAGACACTAATGTGATGGGGGTCAAAGGATTTCTGTGGACATTCCTGACTAGAGCAGGGGAAGATAATGTGAGTGTACCCCAAAAGTCTTAGAGCACATGGTTTGGCTGAGACTCCATTTTGTTTGTTTCCAGAAAAGTGACTGCTGACCTTTGGTGTGTACACTAGGGCAGGATACTCTTTCCTTGGGAAGAGCACTTTGAATGTTGATAACACCCCTGAACAGGAGGAATTCACACTATATTTTCTTTGTAATTCCGTATTTTTTTGCCTAAAGATAGATTTTTTTTTTTTGGTATTTGATCAAGGCCTCATGCCGCAGTCTCCCTGGAATTTAGATAGTCTTTACAGAGTGTCGTAGTGCTTTCCATGGGTGAGAGAGATTTGAACTCCAAACCCTCCTGATTTTACTCCAAAATAATATATTTTGGAAGAAAAATCAAAAAGACTCACTTGGAATCCATGCCCCCACATACCCACATTAGAATAAACTGAGCTTCATGTTTCATTTTTTTTTCTTTTTTTTTGGGGGGGGGGGGTTGCGCATCACTGCCCTCTGGTGGGAGTGGGAGGCCCAGCCTTGCTCCTGGACAGCTGCTGCTGGATTTGAATGGCCAAGCCAGTGGGCTGCAGTCCCGCACTCAACCACTACGCTACCGTTGTCATAGCTTAACATTTAGTCTTGAAGGTGAAATGCTTTGATTGGGCAGGCGCAGAGGACAGCTGTCTAAGGCCATGACCTTTGCAATCATTGAAAAGTTTTAAGTAGAGACTATTGATACTGATTTCATATTCATTGTTTTTGTCATACATGCCTCTGGGTTCTGTAGACTAATAGCTTTGTCTTACTTGAATGAATGCTATTAAAATTATTTCCTCTCATTGTTTTTGACATAGTTTTGCTTTATCATTTAAGTTTTATTAGATTGTGTCAGTGAACTTTCCCAAGTGCTTTAACTGAAAAGCTTTCCTTTATGTTTTTCTCATTAATATTCTAAATCAATACTGTTGGCTAGAAGAATGATGAAGTTATTATTATAAGTTTCACATGTTGTCTGGAAGTTGTTACTTATAATGTAATTTCTCAGGAAGTTAATATGCTATTCATGACTTGAAATATTTATATGCATATACATATGTGTTGTATATGTAGCCTATATATACATCGACACATGCATATATATACATATGTACTTGCATATATACATACACAAATGTAAGATACATTCTATGAATGGTATTCACACCTTAAGGTATGAGATCTAACCAAAATAACAATGAGTTCTTACTGCCGCACTCAATACTTTGGGTGCTGTAATAAAGGGCAGTAAAGGAGTCAGATGGTGCCCAGCTATCAAAAAGGATAATGTGCGAGGTCTTCAAGGCTCTTGGGAGTCCTGACTCCAATTTGAGTCTTGACATAAACTCAGCCTCCGTTGAGTCCATTATAACTATTGACCAGCGATGTGAAAAGCTTTTCCCTCAGACACAATGTGAGGATGTGTTGGAAAGTAGATTACTCCCACTCCCCTGGCCAGCCCAAGGAATGAATCCTGTCACAGAATCTGAAGAGAGTAGTGTACTCAGCATGGCTCTTCCCTGCCCTTGTAGTCCTGATTGTGACCTCGATGAATTCATCTATCACCAATTGTGATTTTTGATGGGCTTCCTTTGTTTTCCATCACCTGGAATTAGCCACAAGCTAGAGCTGTGAGAGGGACCCCTGGTGGCCTAGTGTTAGGCCTTGGGCTGACACCGCAAGGTCAGCAGCTCAAAACCACCAGTTCCTTAGGAGAAAGGGAGGCTCTCTGCAGTCCTGGAACCCCCAGGGGCAGGTCTACCCTGCCCTGCAGGCTCGCTGTGAGTGGGAACCACTGAGATGACACTGAGTTTGTTTGTTTGCTTTGGATGGTGTGAATCCTTAGACTCCACGATGACCTCACACTGATGTTCTCCTGCCCTGTCTCTGTCCTCTTTAAGACTTAACAAAGGGAGCTCTCAAAAAAAAAAAAAAAAGGGCGGGGGAAAGAGGAGCTTATACCAAGGGCTCAAGTAGAAAGTCTTTGGAAATAAAGATGGCAGCACGTGGACAGATATGCTGGATACGAATGAGGTATGAAGTGTTATAAGAGCTGGAAGAGCCCCCAGTAAAATCATTGAAAAAGAACACAAAAAACAAAGGGAGGTCTCTTGAGTTTGATTTGGGGACCTCCCTCTAGAACAGTGCGCATGAACTTGAAATCTTGGGGAGAATATTCAACTTACGCCAGCCTCAGTGTCCTCATCTGGAAAGAGCCCTTGAGGGTACGCTCTAAGGTCAGCGGTGTGACCTCACTCTGTGCATCCACCTGACCCTGAGGCTCAGCAGGAGAAAAGACGTCCTGCTCCTCCCGCCTGCTCCCAGAGAGGTCATCCTGGGAAGCCCCGTGGGCCTTTCACCTGGCCCTATCTGAATCAGGCTCTTCTCCAAGGCAGAACAGTTAGCTTTTGGCATTGGCTTTCCTCCTCTGGAGAACGTCACACCTTGCACAGGTTTGCTGTAACATTAGAGAATATCATCATGCAAAGCACCTGGCACCATGTCTTGTCCTTCATCTGGTGGTCTCAGCAGAGGTGCGTTATTGCCGCTAATGTTTTTTTTTTTGTTTGTTTTTGGTGGGCATCACTGCCTCTGGTGGTCGTGGGCGCTACCCAATACTGCTCCTGAGAGCCGCCGCTGGATTTGAACCGCCACGCCCGCGGGCCGCAGTCCTGCACTCAACCACATACGACACTGGGGCTCAGCCCTGCCGCTAATGTTAGAGACAAGTGGGGAACCAAATAGAACAAACGTTGAAGGGGTAGAAAAAAGGGTTTTTCTTTGTAATCTGTAGAAGAGTCAAAAGTGCCCTTGTTTAAAGTGACATCAAGGATTTAAGAATGACAGCATGGAGGAAAATAGCCATTAGTCAAGATGAAAAGGATGAGGTGATTTTAAAAAGTATGAATTTTATACAGTGGAAAACAATAGCATTTTAAAAGGAGTTTAAATAAAGCATTATTAATTAAAGATCTGACGCAGCTCTGGTGGTGCAACAGTTTAATGCTTGGCATGAAACCCAATGGATGATGGTTCAAATCCACCAGGCTGCTCACAGGGGTTAAAACAGAGGCAGACTGCTTCTGTAAATGTTGGCAGCCTCGGGACCCTTAAGTCTTCTCTGCCCTACAGAGTCCCTCAGAATGGAGTCAGAATGGACTGAACAGCAATACGGTTCTCTCTCTGTGTGTGAGTGATGGGAGCAGGGCGGGGAGGGGGGGCAAATGAGGAAACAAGTGATCTTTACCTTTTTGTCCCCCTGACTTATATGACCTTTATGTGCACTTTGGTGAAGTCATACAGGAGGCTGGGGCGGGTACCATAACAGAGACCAGGAGAGTGCAGTTGCAGACCCACAGAATAGCCCTGCTCCGATCACCGGCCTGCCAGCGCCTGGGTTACAGCAGCATCTTTAGATTGTCCCAGCCCCTCTGTGTCACAGCTTCGTTTCTGCTTTTCGGAAGTAGGGAGTACAGGACTTTCTGTGGAAAACCTATTTTCACTTCTTTTATAACAGCTTACAAAAGGCAATTGTTTATTTCATTAAGAAACAGAGTCCAGAAAATGATGTAAGCGGTGCCTATAATGAAATAACAGCACCCCACCCCCACCCTGTGTAAAACAACCTCCTACATTATATTCTGATCGTTCTCTTCCACTTGGCCTTCCCACAGTTGGTCCTGACAATGAAATGCATTTTAATTTGTTGCCATATTGATTTCCATGAATTATTTAGGGTGTTTTAACCAGAGCAGGGAGAGCGAGTTTTCCCCAGTGACAAGTGGTTTTTAAAGTGTTGCTGTGGAGTGAAAGCATCCGTG
>PVJH01036617.1:0-18641 GCA_004026705.1 Nesogale talazaci | reverse complement strand
GTGAGGCCAGGAGGAGGCGTGAAGACAGAAAACCCAGGGAGGGAGTGGGATGAGTGCTCTGACACTGTGTGGACTGCCATCAACGGCACCCACCACGTGTGCTTGACCTGTCAAATGAGCAACGGACTTGCTCTGCCAACCTCCTGCCTCCCCTGTCTCTTGTGCAGCAGCTGGTGGGTTTCAGTGTGAGTTAGGGTCAACAGCCCATGCTGAATCCACTGTGCCACCAGGGCTCACAAGACAGGGTGGGAGAACAATTCCCTCCCTCAGAACACTGCAATATTTCTTCAAAGAATTAACTGTTTGGTTTCATTGTGAATAATAATTTACATAAATGGCATAGTCTTACATCCTCAGGGATTAATGAAAGTGATTTTATTTCCTTTTTTGTTTTGTTTTGTTTTGTTTTTTTTTGGGGGGGGAATCACTGCCCTCCAGTGGTGGGAGTAGGAGGTCCAGCCCCACTGCTGGAATTGAACCTCCATCCCAGTGGGCCGCAGTCCCACGCACAACCACTATGCCATCGGGACTCAGCCCGAAAGTCATTTTATTTCATAAAGGATTTTGTTTATGCCAAACTTGAAAACAAAGCTCTCTAAATAACTTAAGGTAGATATTAGGCAAAATTCATTTTATTCAAGGGTTGATTTTTTTAATTAAAATATCTTATTGAGGGGCTGAGCCCCGGTGGCATAGTGGTTGTGCGCGGGACTGCGGCCCACTGGGACGGAGGTTCAATTCCAGCAGTGGGGCTGGGCCTCCTACTCCCACCACCGGAGAACAGTGATGCCCCCCCCCCCAAAAAAAAATTGAAAAAAATAAAATATCTTATTGGGGATGCTTACAGCTCTTATAACAATGTATATATAAATTATATCATGTATATTTGAACATATGTTGCCATCATTCTTTTCTAAACATTTGCTTTCTATTTGACCACTGGGTATAGGCTCTTTTTTTTCTCCTCTTTTCTTCCCACCCTCCCGCCACCCACCCATATGATCCCTGGATAAATTACACTTGATCTTAGCCAAAAGGCTGAGAAGCAAGGATAAATTATAAATTATTTTAAAGAGCAATTTTCTAGAGACCCGGTATAGAGGTCTGAGGTGCCTGGCTCAATCACAACTACATGGACAGCTGGCCCTCTCCCCAGGAGAATTTACTTCAGAGGATAGCACTAAAGCTACAGCTCAGAGAGAGGGACATGTCGGATCAGAGGACATGGAAGCAAATGAAGGGGGAAGGAGAGAGGGTGGAGCACATCCTGGCCCACCAGGCCTTCAGATGATATCCCTGCTCAGAGCAGCCAATGTACAGAGAGGACCAGTAGGCCTGCCTCACTATGAGAGAGGACATCTCTCACTGATCCACAATCCTAGAGGGGACCATGCTGGAGACATAGTATGGGAATTGCGCCCAGTTTGAGCCCACCACACTGAGGCAAAACACTAAGGGGGTGCAACAGAGCAGCAAGAGGAGCAGAGCAAGGAAGTCCTGAGGGAACACCAAAAATAGACTTTGGAGCCAGGGCGTGGCACCCCATCAGACTCAACAGGAAAACACTTGTAAAGGTCAACAAACAGACCTTGAACATTGTGTCATTGGTTTGTTGTTGTTTTTAAAATTGCATTGTTCTGCTCTGTCTTGTTTTTGTGCATATTATTTTCCCTGCACATCTATCCAGATAAGATAGGCTAGATAAACAACCTGGAGGAGAAAACAACAAGACTGAAGGGGGGGGGGGCGGAACATGGGTAAGGGGGAGAAGGGGGAAAGGAGGTGGTGCTAACAAACCCAGGAACAAGGGAACAACAAGTGATCCAAAATCAGTGGCAAGGAGGGTGTACGAGGCCTGGTAGGGTTTGATCAAGGGCAATGTAACTGAAACAAATTACTGAAACCCGAATGAAGGCTGAATCTGATAGGTTAAGGGGAAAGTAAAAAGAAATAAAGGGAAGAACTACGAGGCAAAGAGCATTTATAGAGGTCTAAAGATAGGCATGTCCATATGTAAATATATTTATATATGATGATGGGGAAATAGATCTATGTGCATATATTTATAGGTTTAGAAGCTAATGGATACTGTGCCTCCACTCAAGTAATTCCTCAATGTAAGAACACTTTGTTCTATTAAACTGGCATTTCATGACACTCACCTTCCCAAAACAATGGTTGAGGACAAAGGGGGTGCATAAGCAAATGTGGGAAAGAAAGCTGATGGTTTCCGGCTATCAAAAGACATATCCTCAGGACCGAGGCCCACTGGGATGGAGGTTCAATTCCAGCAATGGGGCTGGACCTCCTACTCCCACCACCAGAGAGCAGTGATGCCCCAAAAAATAAACAAACAAAAACAAACAAACAAACAAAAAGACATATCCTGTGGGGTCTTAAAGGCTTGAAGGTAAATAAGTGGCCATCTAGCTCAGAAGCAACAAAGTCCACATGGAAGAAGCACACCAGTCTGTGTGACCACGAGGTGTTGATAGGATCAGGTATGGGGCATCAAGGAACAAAAAATCATATTATTGTAAATGAGGGAGAGTATGGCGTGGATCCAAAGTCCATCTCTGGGTCAACTGGACATCCCCTTAAGAAAGGGTCATGGGGAGGAGATGAGCCAGTCAGGGAGTAATGTAGTAATGATGAAACATACAAGTTTACTCTGGTTCTTCAATGCTCCTCCCCACTCCCCTTCATGATCCCAATTCTTTCTTACAAATCTGGCTATACCAGACAATGTACACTGGTATGGATCAAAGGTGGAAACACAGGGAATCCAGCACAAATAAAGTCCTCAGGACCAATAAGGAGAGTAGAGACACCAGGAGGGTAAAGGGAAGGTGGGGGAGAGAGGAGAAACTGATCGCAATGTTCTACATATAATCCCCTCTCTGGGGGATGGGTAACAGAAAAGTGGATGAAGGAATACATCAGACAGTGTAAGACATGAAAAAATAATGTACACATTATCAAAGGTGAGGAAGGGAGGATGAAGGAAGAAGGGGGAAAAGTGAGGAGCTGATAGCAACAGCTCAAGCAGAAAGGAAATGTTTTGAGAATGATGAGGGCAACAAATGTACAAATATGCATGATACAATGGATGGATGATGGATTGTGCAAAGAGTTGTAAGAGGCCCTGATGAAATGATTTTTAAAAGGGTGGGGTGTACTATAAGACCATGCTTTAAAAGATAAATTTAAAAGGGAATTTGATATATTCAGAGTTTTTATTTGTTGCAGTTAAAATTTTTTTCTTTTTTCTTTTTTTAATTTATGCAGTTAAAATTTAATCGAGTAATTTATGAACGTTTTAGAACTTGAATGTGAACTAACATATAGAACAATCAGTTGGGCTTCTTACTGTTATACCAAGATTTTCCTTTAATACTAGGATGAAGAGTTAATTTTATATTGTGTGTAATCCACCTTGAAGACAAGGATCAACAGAGTAAGTTCCTGAATCAAAAGATAAGTTGCATGTCTTTGGAAATAGTTAAGATTTCTACTTTTAAAATCTTTGGTTAAATAGTTCAGGCATTCTTTCTCAGTCTATTATAAACTCCTTACAATTAAATAAATATTGAAAGAAAGCCACAAAAGATGTTTTCTTTTCATAAAGAGAAAATTAAGAAAAAAGGGGAGGTATTGATAAGTTATATGAAAAATGTCAAATCAAGAAAAACACTCCAAGTTTTTGGATTAAAATTTTATGACATTATATAATAATTTGACTAGTATTTTGCTAATTTAGTCATAACTTATATTTCCTTTAAATGTATCATCTTTAGGGCTGAGCCCTGGTGGCGTAGTGGTTGTACAAGGGACTGCGGCCCACTGGGATGGAGGTTCAATTCCAGCAGTGGCTCCACAGGAGCAAAGGCTGGGCCTCCTACTCCCACCACCAGAGGGCAGTGATGCCCCCCCCCCAAAAAAATTATCATCTTTAACTGGGAAACTCACATCATTTATCGGTGAAAAAAATGTTTATTACTATTCAAATATTTAGAGATTTGATAATCTTAGTTTGTTTTTTATTATGTTCCAATTACATAATATTATCTCAAATATTATGCTTCATCTGAAACTCTTTGAAAATCAGTCATTCATTTTCTAGAAATATATTTGTCTGAAGTTTTTTAAAAAAATTAACTATATTTGGCTCATACTAATTTTATAGTTAAGTCCCATCAGATCTTCCATTTTTAAGAAATAGTTTAAAGGGCTGAGCCCCGGTGGCGTAAGTGATTGAGTGCGGGACTGCAGCCTGCGGGCTTGGAGGTTCAAATCCAGCAGCAGTTCTCAGGAGCAGCACTGGGTAGCGCCCACGACCACCAGAGGCAATGATGCCAAAAATAAATTTTAAAAAAAAAAGAAAAAATAGTTTAAGTAAATCATGGTCATATTAAGTTGAATCATTTGTAGGTAAATACAGTACTGACTTATTGAAGATGGGTGATCAAAATATTTAAACAGAAATATATAAAAAAGATTACAGTATTCAAAATGTAGATAAATTGAGATTTCCAAAACTCTTACACAGAAACTAACAGATTGCTGGTGATCTAGAATTTCATAAAACCAAAATTTACTACCTATAAATAAACAAACTAACAGAATTACTATAAGTTTACACTATTACTTTAACTATGAGAATATTGCTGATGTTTAGTGTTCTACTTTCTCAATATAGGAAACCATCTTTTCCCTTTTCCTCTTTTTATAGAAAAGTTATTTCTTTTAACTTAAAGCATGATGTCACCTGCAGAATAGCCTGTAAATTAGAAAATGTTATGGCACATGCCATAGTTCAGGCTAAATTATTCATAATTATTTAAATGATTCTGCCATAACAAATGCATATTTAGAATCCCTCACTAATCTTTATTGTGTCTAACTACAGAGATTAAAAGCTTATATTAATCTTCTCAATGAAAAAAGATTAAACATCTTTGGACTGTCCAACTGGCTGTGGGACTTAAGCTGAAATTCAGTTAACTGTCCCAGGAGTCAACCGCTGAACTCAAGATTGCAAAGTAAGATCCCTGTAAGTTACCAAACATTTGGACTTTGTTTCTTAATGATTGGCATTTTCTTCTCCTATATGCATTTGAAGCACTATTTCTTGGTGGCTTTAACCTTCTATGTTAGCTTTTAAAAATGTTATATTTTCCAAATAATCTGTAACTTTCAGTAGTTACTGTATCAATTTAGTCTATAAATCAGATTTTCTCAACTGATAAAAGACTATTAGCTTCCTAGTCCCTATGTCCTCTGTGCTAAACAGAGATCTTACTACACGCACTTGCTGTGTGATTCCTTTTGACAGTTTTATACTATCTCATATGCCAGTCACTAAGGGAAGCTATTTTATGACTGCCATAATGTGTATGCTTTTTGCCCTTCTATAGTAATTTTTTTTTTTTTGGCATCACTGCTCTCCGGTGGTGGGAGTAGGAGGCCCAGCCCCACTGCTGGAATTGAACCTCCGTCCCAGTGGGCCGCAGTCCCGCGCACAACCACTACGCCACCGGGGCTCAGCCCTCTATAGTATTTTTAAGATACAAATCTTCCTATCCTTTTTCATGTTCACAGTTCCCACTAGAGCCCAGCATGAGGATCTATTTATAAAGTCAGTAGCTCATATAAACCCTTCAGAGGAACTAAAACAAAATATTAAATAAATCTGCCTGACTCTCCCGTTTTAGACATCTTCGTAGATTATCCAGAAGCAAGGGAACTTTGCTTCATAGCTTCATTTTACTATACCAGTTGGTTTAACCACGCTCGTTGTTGCTACAATTATTTGTATCGTCAACTGCTGCATGAGATATATGTCTCATATACTTCAGTAAACTACCAACTCCATCCCTTCAGCGGGGTGGGGTGGATCATATACTTAGGGGGAAAAAAACAAACAACTATTAACATGACTTAACTTCTCACCATAGTCCCAGCCTCTCCTATCAAGTGAGGTCTTTTAGTTCAGTCCGGTTTCTGCCCTCCCAAGCCACTATTAATACGTCCAATGGTGCCCAGCTATTTAGTCACAAGGTATTGGGTCTTAAACATCTGTGGACAGACTGCTATCCAATTAAAAGACCCTGCTAACGATGAACTTCTCCTTGCAGGCTAGTAGGAAAATTTAAAACCAACTCATCCCAAAACTGAGACTAGTCCAGCAAGCAGAATACCCAAGATGTGATCAGGGATTGCCTTTATAATGAGATTTATGTTCACTAAGGGGTACAGAGTAAGAGCACCCCAAATTAACTTAGGACTCCTGGCATGAGCTGGTAGCTAGGCTAAGGGCTGGGGCTAAAACTCCATGTAAAATAAAGTCACCTGAGCATCAGGAAAGTCTCCTGTCATTCCTTCCTTCTCCACTAACCCTGGAGACATGTATTGGGAAACAATTTCAAAGCACATGACTTTGCTTGCTTCAAGTTCTGCTTGCTGCTTAGAAAGTCCCTTCTTAAGTAATCTGCAGTACAGATGTTTTACTCAGTGCAAACTTTAAAATGAGGCACGTCCTCCCTGTAGTCCCTCCACTAAGGCCTCATGCTTCCCACAGGCCAAATGCACCCACTTTACTCTGTCACTTGACACAGGACATTTTTTAGACTGTCCTGCCAATCAGCTGTACCTTTATCCAGTTTGGTAACCATCACCTGAATGTCAACCAGGCACTGAATTTTTACTTAAGTTACTTGTGTTTTCGTAGAGAAACACCCTCTCCTCTGCTTGGGTCACTTTATGATTCCCAATTTGCAAATGGGCCTGTCCCAAGCAATGATCTTGACTTGTAGGTTCAATTACTCTCCTGCGTGGCTGTGTGACAGAGGGAATGTGACATGTACAAACTGTTGCATTCGGGTGTGCCTCACGGATCTGTCACCTTACCCAGCTGTTCTGTCTCCTGGAGCTCCTGAGGGTCTCATTGCTGTGACCCACAGCGAGCGGCCTCCAAGTCCCTGACGAGGCATGACAAGCCGTTGAGCCACAAACTTCTGCTTTCCTCACCATTGAGTACTCACTCTGCCCGGGCCCCGGGCCCCCGCCCGCCCACTCCTGACGCAGAAAAAGCGCCAGGCCTGGTGGTGGGAAGAGAGGACAAGGCTGGCCGGGCAGAAGCCTCCCCTGGAGGTTTCCCTAGCAGCTTGTCATGGGTTTGGAGCAGCGAGGGACAGCGCCCTGAAACTCTCCGGGGCCCTTCCCAATGGGCCTCCAGAATCGGACCGGGGTGTGGGCCAGCTGGAGGACCCCAGAGAGTCCACTTCTGGGCCTTGCACCTTGGACTCGGTGGACAGACCGATCCTGTGGGGCTTTGCAGAGGGTCAAAGCGAAAGGCGATGGGTACGGGGTCTGCCTCTGGCAGGAATCTAAACCAGAAATAGCCAAGTGCTACCGGGGAGCCCAGCGTTCCAACACCTGGCCGGGCTGGAGAGGGCAGGTAGCCCTCGCCCCCAAATTCCGACCGCCCAGGGAAGGCCCGGGGGGGAGGGGCGCAAGCAAGGAGAGGGAACAGCCTCCCGGGCGGCTCCGAGCCCTCGGGGCCGAGCCGTCCGAGGCCGCCGGCAGCGCTGGCCGCCGAACTTGGCCGCCCACCTGCAGCGCCGCCAACTCCCGCCCCGAGTTCTTCCGGCTCCCTCCAAGTGGGACCCCTCCTCGCCCCCCAGCTCGCTCACCATTTCTCCGAGTGGCCAGGGCCCGTCGGCAGGCGACCTCGAGTCTGGCGCGTTTCCTCCCGGGACAGCTCGGGGCTGACTTCCTGCTGACTCCAACTCGCCGCCCGCCCCCGCCCCCGCCCCCCCTCTCCCGGCGCCCGCCCCGCGCTCCGGCCACACCTAGCGCAGGTCCGCGCAGGTAGGCGCCCCGGGCCGCCCCGCCCGCCGGGTTCCGCCCAGCCCCAGTTTGGCTTTAAAGCCACAGGCCTCTGGGCGAACCCAGTCCACCTGGTCTGCCGGGTGCCCACGAGGCTCCAGCCATCCTTTAAGTTTCTCAGATGGGGCCTCGTGACCCAGAAGGGGCAGCCGTCGCCCTTTTCATTTCCCTCCAATGTCCAGGGACGGAAATCCACCGAGAGCACCCGGCTGGCTCAGGCCACTGGACACCGAATGCAGATACAGAGATTCTTGGCTGGAAAGCCCCAAGTCTGTGGGTGGGCCCTGCGGGCCCTGCTAAGTCTCCCACCGACTGGCAGGCTGCGGGATGGCTGCCCCGGTGCAGGACCCTGCGGGGGTCTCTCCCCCACCCCACCTCCCCCTCCGCAGTGGCTAATCAGTTACACCTTAGTCAGCCGCGAACTGATCACCTACTAACTTCAGTGGGATTTCCCTGCCCCGCGTCTGGAGGTTGTGCTTCCTACAACCTCGAAAGCCCAGCGGAACATTTTGACTCTGTCCCTGTGATCACGCAGCTAGGGAACACTAAGAACAATCCTAGTCCCCAGGTTGGCTGTTTCCTTGAGAGAGGTCCTCTCCTGAGGGTCATGGCCTAGTGTCCCACCCTGGCGGCCCTGGTGGGAGCACCCTGCTGTTCTTGCATCCCAATCATTCTATCGGGTCCCCCATCCCCTAGGCCCACCTGCCACCGTGGCATGCTTTTGTGACACTCTGCTTTGCCTTCCCATGTCCTTTCTTTTTCTCTCTCTTTCTTTCTAAAATCGTTTTATTGGGGGATCTTCCCATGCCCCCTTTAGAGCGCCGGATCTCAGCCCTCTCTTGCACGCCATGATGATCTGCTAATGTTCTCTTTCATCGGGAGCCGAGGCTGTGTCTTGGTCTGGTTCCTTAAGTGATTTTTGAAAGACCCTAGAGCTGGCGGTGGCTGGTGGAGAGAAACAAAGGACTAGCACGTGCCAAGTGCATAGCACCGAGCCCTAAGATGCCAAGAGGTAGCAGGGAATGGTGACTCATCCTGAGCTGGGCTGCAAACCACAAGGTCAGAAGTTTGAAACCACCAGTTGCTTCACAGGAGAAAGATGGGGCTTTCTGCTTCTGCAAAGAGCTGCAGTCTCAGGAACCCCCAGGCTAGTCTGCCCTATGACTTCAGTCACAACTGACTCCATGGCAGTGAGTGGTTTGATTTTCCTTTCAGAATTCAGCAGTCCAGAATTTCCCTGCCTGGGCCACCATGGGATAATGTGGTAGTTCCACAATCTGGTGTCACCTTGAGACTGTTAGGAGAGAAGGAGTGGAGTCTACCCCATCAGTCAGTTCGCAGCTTGATGACCTCATTTTGAGGCACGACTGATATTGTTAGCTCACTAGAGGGGACACACACATACACACACACACACACACACACACACACTCCCTCCCTCTGCTTGTCTTCCTGCTGACAAGCTGCATGGAGACCCCTGATGGAACCAGAGCCCTAGAACTGGAGGAGCCACATGGAGACCCACGCCAGCGCTGAGATGCTCACAACACCACTGCATCCACAAGCTCTTCCTGCATTCAGTGTCATAGCATGTGCTGCCTGAGTCTGGAGAGGAAATTAGAGACTGGTATTAGACATATGTGCTAGTATTGGACTTGATCTGGGCTGGGCTAGGATATTTTCTTAATGTAAAATTGCTCTTTCATCTACAGTTCTCTCTCATACACCTATAAGTGTCTCTGGATTTGTTTCTCTCATCTACCAGGACTAGCACAGACAGGTAGGATAAACCCAATCAGAAACTCAGAATCCTGGTCAGAGCGTCTGCCTTACGGACTGGTGAGGAGGCTCAGAGCGAAAGATTTTTCCATCTACTTGGCACCAGGCCAGGGATAAATCACCATCCCACGTAACCTTTATCAAGAGGAAGGACTGCGGAAAGGGAATCAGCATCCCTAGCTTTCCTGGTAGAGATTAAATAATTCCAAAGAGGAAATGTCAACTCCTCAAACACTACTTTTAAAGGATTTATTAAATTTTGAACCTCTGTAGAATTAGGGTTAGGAAAAAAATTTTTTTGGACCTCTGTCCCCTGTAGCAGGAGTCGGGGCAGCGCAGTAGTTACACATCCAGCTGCAGTCTGTAAGGCAGGGCAGTTCGAAACCACCAGCCTCTCCTCTCTCATAAAGAGCTACAGTCTCATCTTTCGGGGTTACCAGAGAGGAACAGGGTCAGGATTATACCCTGTCTGACCCAAACACAGCATGGCAAAACACTAAGGGTGTGCAACAGAGCATGGAGTTCCAGATGGAGTGCCAAGGATATACTTTGGGGCCAGGGTGTGGCACCCCATCCGACTCACCCAGGGGATACTCCTGGAGATCAACGAACAGACCTTGAACTATTTATCAGTTTTTATGTTGTTATTATTTTTATTTTTCATGTATAGATATATAAACAAACAAACAAAAAACAGCTACAGTCTTGGAAACGCACAGGGCCAGTTCTTCCCCACCCTAAAGTGTTGCTTTCAATCACCGTTGACTTCATGACAGTGGGTTGGGTTGGGTTTGATCCCCTGTAGTACAGAGTAGCCCTGATGGTGTAAGTGGGTTCTTGGTTGGGCTATTACCCAACAGGTCAACAGACTCTCATAAGGAGTTACAGGCTTGGAAACTCTCTGTCCTCAGTAGTCACTGTGAGTCAGAGTCAACTAGATGGCAGCGGGCTTGTGTTTTTTTGGCTTGGTAACACAGAGCCTGTGACGCCATGAGTCGGCAGTTCCAAATCCCCCACCCCCCACCCCCAGGGCTCTGTGGGAGAGCGAGGTGGCTGCCTGCTCCTGTACCGATTTATAGTCTTGGAAACCTAATAGAAGGTTACTCTGTGTTGACGCGGCTTCATGGGCAGTGGGTTTGGTTTGATTTGAGGTGCGGCACTTTGCATCCTGGCGGCCCAGTCATGAAAATACTTGGTTGAAAACTCAAAGATTGGCCATTCAAACGTCCCGACCACTCTTTGGAAGAAAGATGTAGCAGCCTGCACCCCGAAAGATCCACAGCCTTAGAAACCCTTCAAAGCGGTTCTACTCCATCCGGCCCTGGGGCTGTGCCAGGCCTGAGAAATCATCGGTACCAGCTAACAACACAGGCCTCCTCAAAGAGAAGCCCTTCCAGCCATCGCATTTCCTATTGTGAGGTGCCATCAAGTCGGTTCCCACTCATAGAACCCTGTGTCCCACAAAAGGAAGCACCGCTCGGGTCTGCCTTATCCTCACAATTCGGTCTCATGTTTGAGGCCATGGGCAGCCACCGTGCCAATCCGTTTTGTTGAGGGTGTTCCTCTTTTTCACTGCCCCGCTGCTTTACCCACCACATTCTCCAGGAGCTGGGTTCTTGTGACAACATGTCCAAAGTAAGTGAGACAAGTCTCCCCATCCTTGCCTTGAAGGAGCATTCTGGTTGTCCTTCTTCCAAATCAGATTTATTGGTATTTTCTTTGGCAGTCCACGGTATTCAATATTCTTTGCCAGCACCCTACATCAAATGCATCGATTCTTCTTGGGTCTTCCTTCTTCAATGTCCCACTTTCCTATGGATATGAAGCAATGAAAAATACCGTGACTTAGGGAAGGCACTCCTTCCTCCTCCCAGTCCCATTCTTGCTTCTCAGCACCAAAGAAGACTTGTGCACCAGGTGACTCCCGGCAGTGTGCCCTGGGGTCTCTTCACTGGTACTGCCATGAGCGCTGACGGGGGACCCAAGAAAGATGAAGAAAGATGAGATCTTCCCACCCAAAGATAGACAACTCCCATCTTTTCTCCATGTATCACGATGCTCCCTGTTGGTCTGGTTGAGAGGATTTTAATTTTCTTTACATTGTCGTCATCCATCCTGCGGCTGCAATCTTTGTTCTTCATTAGTAGTGCATCGAGTCCTCCTCACTTTCAACAAGCAGCTGTATCATTTACAACTGTTAATGTTGTCCATGAGCCTTCCTCCAATGCCGATGCCACAGTCTTCCTGGTAGGATTACAAAATAGGCCATTTGCCCTTATTAGAGTCCCCTGTACTCTATTGGCATGTTTCTACGCATTCATTTCGTGGAATTACAAAGACTAAGGAGAGAAGGAGCCCTCGTGCTGCAGGGGATTACCCACTGAGCTACGAAACACAGGGTCAGCGATTTGAAACCACCAGTAGCTACTCAGGAGAAAAAGGAGACTTTCTATTCCCATTAAACCCATGGAGGGGGAGGGTGTTCTTTTTTGTCTAAAGCGTGTCTCCGAGTCACAGGGAACTCGATGCCAGTGAGAAGGACAGAGGAGCCCTACCAAGTCATTCCGCTCTGCCACCAGGTTTCTGCTGAAGACCTGTGTTAGTCCTGGTAGACTAGAGGAACAAATTTCAGAGACACGCATATAGATATAAGGAAAGGGTTGATATACAAAAGGAATGTGACACTAAGAAGGCATCCCAATCCAGTCCAGTACAAAGTCATAAGTCCGATATTAATGCATATGCCCGAAATCAGTCTACAAAGTCTCCTTCTGACTCACGAAGTCACAGGTCAGTGGGTGCAGAATTCTGGCACTGGCAGGGATCTCCCCATGGCTCCTTGCTTCCAGGGCTCAGGGTCCATCAACAACATGCCACTCCAGCTTCAGAGGTCTGGTTCCATCAGGGCAAAGCTGTGTGGTCTCTCCGCCGGCTCCTCCAGCTTCTCGGATGCTGCCATCTTGTCTTTTCCATGACTCATTGCCGGTACCTGCCAGCTTCTTGGCCGGTGCCAGCCGGCTTCTTGAACCTGTGAACAAAGAGGATAAGAAAAAAACTATATACAAAAGCTGGGAACGGAAGGATGGAGTCTGAAGACAGCCGTCCCAAATTTAATAAAGACAGTCCTTTTATAAGTCCAAGGCATTAGGTAACATACTTGTTCTTACACTCTTTCCCATGACTAAGGAACATCACTATCTTATGTGAAGTTCACCACATTCTCATTCTCATCAGCTATCTCTTGAAACACAGCCAAACTGCTTCTCGTTCCGACCTTGGTAATTTCTATCTACTAACATAAACTAAGCCATATATATCTAAACAAGCACTACAGTAAAACACCTGCACAATTATGTGAAAAGCAAAATATGCTGGAAACTAAGGTCATCATGCCCTAGAGTTATGTAGCAAAAGGCAACTCCTGCTTTCAGGACAGCTCCACACCGTATTAACCCTTTGGTTTCAAGACAGCTCCCAACAACTCATCGCCTAGACTAACTCCCAACAACTGGGGGAGATAACTTCTCATCTTCACGAGGGAAATATCGCGAGATTTCCCAGAAGTCTCAGGAGAAAGCCATGCCCACACAGAGACCTCGTTGGCTACTCAATGGCTATTTCCAGATTAGCAGGCTAGACTCCACCCCTACATTTCAATCATAAAACTAACATAAGCACATGACTGCCACAAGTCCTTTACAAAGGGAAAAGGAGACTGATGCAGAAAATGGAGACAGAAAGAGAAAGATGAGAGTCTTCAAAGACAACAAGCAATGCTGGGTGGATATTCACACTTTCTTTGGGGGCCCAGTTTGAATCCTGTACCTCTCAAGAAAAATGCTGGAGAGCTGGGAGAAGGCACATTCAGAAAGCTCAGCTGAAAGTGATACCCAGATGACCTCAACATCCCCAGGACCTCTTCCAGGCTCAAACCCTTCTGTCACCTGTTACACGGCTGCCACCCTAACTACAACAGTCCACACTTTTCTCTCTCTCTCTATGTGTATATATATGTGTGTGTGTATATCTATGTGTATGTGAATATATATATACACACACACATATATGTATGTGTGTGTGTGTGTGTTCCTTCTTCCTCTCTGTCTGTCCCTACAAAACCCTTAGGTTCTTCCCTCGGCCACACCATCTGTATTAGGCAGGATCCTCTGGAGAAATGAAACCAGGACACTTATGATTATATATATATATGTATAGAGTATATGTATATATGTACATATATATGTATAGAGTATATATGTATAGAGTGAGAGAGAGAGAGAGAGAAGGAGATATAACAGCTAAATAGTCCACACAGCAGTACAGAGGGTTCTGTTCACCTCACTCCCATGAAACAGTTAATGTACCAGAAGTCCTTAAATTGACGTGAGCTGCAGGGTCGAAGGTCACGGAAGCAGAGTCCTCCTTGGGGCAAGGCAAGCAGAGTCTACTCACAGGTCGCAGGCAGTAGGGTGGGTCACCAAGAGTCAGTAGCTCGTGAACTTAGCAAAGCAGGTCCAGATGGTATATCGAACACAAGCAATGCTAACCAACAGGACCCACCAGCCTCAAGCTCAAGCGATGTACACACCAGCAGCCTGACAAAGCAGGTCTCAAAGAAATCTCAAGATCTAGCCACACAATCAACAGGTTAGCCTGATCCATAGGTAGTGTAGCTCACAGGTGGATGCAGAGAACTAGCCACGGCAGCAGCACGCATGCTCCAGCACACTCTGATAACCTAAGAGAGGAGTGTGTGTTGGAAACGAACACTGAGGGAAATATGACCAGGACTGTATTATCCTAACTTGTAACAGAGGGAATCTGGAAAGCTAAAATTCCCTGGTAGGAAAGACACCACTTTGATAAGTTAGAGATAAAGTCCAAGTAAATTATCCACCTTCTTTAAAAAGATCATTTTATTGAGGGCTCATATGATTCTTATCACAATCTATTCAGACATCCATCATTTCAAGCACATTTGTACATTGGTTGCCTTCATCATTCTCAAAACATTTGTTTCTACTTGAGTCCTTGGTATCAGCTCCTCATTTTTCCCCTCTCTCCCTGATCCCCACTATCCTGCTTTAAATATTACTCAGACCGATTCTCCCCTAACAGCTATGCTGCCTTAATGTGAGCACACAGTTGCTTCTATTTTCCCTATGAAAGTAGACATTCTTGGGCTGAGCCTCGGTGGCGTAGTGGTTGTTCACGGGACTGCAGCCCACTGGGATGGAGGTTCAATTCCAGCTCCACAGGAGCAAAGGCTGGACCTCCTACTGCCACCACCAGAGGGCAGTAATGCCCAAAAAATAACAACAACAAAAAAGACATTCTTGTTATCTGCTCCTGCTGTGGCACCCATCAGCCCTCATACCCTCCCCCAACGCAGGTACTAGGTTTCCTCACCTCTGAGTTCAGGGACTTAACTGTGGTTACCACCCACCTTGTGACGAATGTAACGGAATGTCTCATGACTGCCTACAAATATCCCATGACAGTAAAGATGCTCTCTGCATGGATCTGGCTGCTGAGATCAAGGCCATCCAGAGGTGAGCATGCTACCATGAAGTGTGACTCCTTTATTTTGTCTTCTCTCCTATCTTCTCTGACTTTACTGTGCTCTTGATGAATTATAGCCATACAGTTGTGCCCACTGACCCTGCGGCCGTCAGAGACTGGATCACTCTGACAGGGGCGGGTCTTGCAGAACTATTTCTCTCTGCCCTCCTTTCACATAACGACCTGATTAATCCCTGATTAATTCCTATGGGCCAGGTTAGCACAATAAACTGACCTATCACATCATCTTCTCTTCAGACTTCATAGTCTCACTCTAGAATGGGACGTCTCAACCTTCCTAATGCCCCGGCCCTTTAATACAGTTCCTCGTGTGGTGGGGACCTCCTAACCATAACATTAATTCTGTTGCTACTTCATCACTGCCATTTTGCTACTGTTATGAATTGGACAATCCCTGGTGAAAGGGTCATTTGACCCTCCCCAAGGGGTCATGACCCACAGGTTGAGAACTTTTTAGTGTGGCATTCCAAGAGTGTCCTCAATTTTCTTTCCCTAAGCGCATCTTTCATGAGACTCTCCTCTCAGTGACAAAGTCTCACTTACCTGCATCTGTCCTTGCTGTTAGTTGGGTTTACGTCCAACAGAATGACACACTGCCCTGTCCCATGCCATCTTCACAATACGTGCGAAGTTTGCGTCCATGGCTACAGCCCCTCTGCCAGCCCATCTCATTAAAGGGCTCCTCCTGTCCCCAGACCCTCTACTTTACCCAGCATGATGCCCTTCTCTAGGACTGGTCCCTCCTGACATACCCAACATTCCTAAAATGATGCCTAGCCACCCTGGTATCTAAGGAACAGTCTGGCTGTGCGTCTTCTAAGACAGATTCGTTTGTTCTGACAGGCCGTGGTACATTAAGTATTCTTTGTCGGCACCACAGTTCAAAGATAACGGTTCTTCCTCCATCTTTCTCATTGATGGTCCAACTTCCACATGCAGAAGAAATCATTGGAAACACCTTGGCGTGGCTCAGGTGTGCTTTCGTCATCAAAGGGACATCTGGGTTTTTTCACCTTTTAAAGAGGTTTTTGTTTTTTGCTGCAAAAGGAAGTTTTATTGTTTCCATTTGGTCCCCGGCTTGGGGGAGGGGCTCCAGGACGGTGACACTGCGGCGGGAGTGCAGAGGCAGATTCGTCCAGAGGGGCTAAGGCTGGCAGGGGGAGATGGGGACCCCAGGCAGGTGGCTGGGCGCTGCAGGCTCCTAGTCTTGTTTGAGGGTGCATCTTGCCCAGCCAGCCTGGAGGTTGGCAACCTTGCGGAGGTGAGTCAGGGGTCAGCCATCTTCTGGAGGAGTTTCACCTCCTCGCCCAGGAAGTGGTTCTCTAGGAAGTCCCAGAGATGGGGGTCTGTGTGAGAGGACCCCACGGCATGCAAGTCCAGAAAAGCCTGGTTGAACTTTTTCTCCAGGGCCAGGGCGCTTCCGTTCCGTCCAGAATCCCCCCCCCCCCCCCCCCCCCATTCATCCTGGGAAGGCTTTGCACATCCTGGAAGAGGATGTGGCTGCCATGCTGGGTTTGCAGCTTCAAGAGTCCCTGGACTCCTTGCACTTCTCCTTCGCCAGCGCTAGGGAGAAGTGTCCCCTGCCTTCAAGGCTTCATCCCCGCGGTCGAAAAAGAAGAAAAAGAAACTGAGAGAGAGAGAGAGAGAGAGAGAGAGAGAGAGAGAGAGAGAGGCTTCTGCTTCGGTGGAATCATTCTGATGGAGCTGAAAGCTCATGATGGGTCGGTTTGGAGGTCACCACACACAAAAGTGTTAGCTGGTCCCCATAAGAGGGGATGGCTAAGAAAATGGTCCCCAAGGTGACATCTGGCAAGGAATCTGCAAAGTGGCGGAAGGTTGGAGGAAGGGAGTCCCCGGATCTGTTCCGTTCAAATACTGCTGAAGCAAGAGACAGATCCGCGGGACCACAGGGCAAGCTTCTAAAGAGGTCTTTTAACCAAATTACCTGCCCTTCTCCCAATGCACTATGACCTTTGAGATCTTTGTTTCCATGGTTCTCTCTCATGATGAATGAGGGTTTCACATTGACCATCATTACCTACGGAAGTTCGATTCAAACTTCAAAATGTTAATTCCATGACTATGGGGAGCAGAGAACTGGAAGAGAATACCTATGGATGAATCCTCTAATCTCATATATTAAGTAGTCTGGCAGGCTGGGTTTCTGGGGTGGAAGGAGGCCTTCACCCTTGTGAGGTGAAGGTGAGTCCCAGACACATTTTCATAATTAATGTTGCTCCCCACTATGTCCTCCGTAATAGTGCTTACAAGCACAGGGCTGATTGCTATGTAGCCGGCAGCTTTATCTAGAGGAGCAGATACGTGCTATGGTCTCCAGGCTCTGAAGACAGCCACTCCCCCTCACCTGGCCTGGGCACTGGTGCTAGGTTACTCCTCCGATGGACTCGGGGACCTTTAGGATTAGGGTACAGGCCACTCGTTACATATGTGGTTAGGCTGCTTGCCTGCTCCAGCCTTCCCCCCAGTGTATATAAGCCTTGGTTGGAAATATATTTTGTTTTGTTTTTTGTTTTGGGTTTTTTTTTTTGGGGGGGGGGGCATCACTGCTTTCGGTGGTGGGAGTAGGAGGCCCAGCCCCACTGCTGGAATTGAACCTCCGTCCCAGTGGGCCGCAGTCCCGCGCACAACCACTACGCCACCGGGGCTCAGCCCAGTTGGAAATATATTCTGTCTCTCTCCTGGTCCTGGTTCCTGAAGTCATGGAGTCCCAGAGAAGAGCACTTACATGTCTTGCCTTGTCTGGAGTCTTTCACTTTACCCCTCAGTTACACAATCCATTCGATTGTGGGGGCTGGTACCCCCACGTGACCTCTTTCCTATCTCCCCACTTCACTTCTTCCTCTTCTCACAGGCCATCGTGCTTTATCTCCTTTTTATGCCATCTGTCATACACGTTGCTGTTAACCACAAACACATTTGACTTCTCCGACAGATTCTAAGCTCCTTGAACACAGCAGCGATGTCTCACTTAGCGAACTCTTGAAATGTGTAATCCATGCTCCACACTCGCTAGAGGCTTGGGGGATGGAATTAGGAGTTTGTGGGGGTTTTTTTGGAATTTAAAAAAAAGTTTTTTAATTTTATTGGGGGCTCTTACAGCTACTACAACATTCAGTACATCATTTGTATCAAGCACATTTGCACACATATTTCCACATACATTTCCCCATATTTTCCACCTGAGCCCTTGATACAAGCTCCTTTAAAAAAAAACCCTCCCCTTTCCCTTCCCCCCTTTTTAAAAAAAATTAATCATTTTATTGGGGGGCCCCTACAACTCCCATCACAATCCCTAACAACATCAGTTGTATTCAGGCCACTTTTACACACCCATTGCCATCATCACTCTCAAAACATTCTCCCTCCCT
>PVJH01036616.1:0-18651 GCA_004026705.1 Nesogale talazaci | reverse complement strand
CCCCAGGAACTGCATGGGAGAAGACACTGCCCACCATAAAGGCTGGCACCCAGACTGCTGCCTGCCAATCAGCCGCTCACCACTCCTCGCCAGAGGGAGGAGGAAGCTAGTGCTTCACGCCATTTTGCTGATGAGGAAACTGCTCCCCCCCACCCCCCCACCCCCGCCCTCTCCTCCCGCTTCCCCTTCCCCCAGGCCCCTGGGCGACTTCGAATCCAACTTCCAATCAGAAGCACCTGGTGGGGAGGCCGGCCCAGACCACCCACCCCAGAGAGCTGGGCTCCTTCCTCCCACCTTCGGTGGAACTGGGAGAGGGGGGTGGAAAGGGAGGAGAGCGAGATGGGTGGGGTGGGGGCGGACAAGTGGAAGAGGAGGGGGGTAGAGGAGGGAGGAGTATGGACTTCCATCTTCAGAGAGGCGTCCCTGGCGATCCACCACCGCCTCGTGGGGGTGCGGGGAGGGCGTCTGCCTGAGGAGGGGGCTTCAAGTGTGAGATCCAAGGTCGGCGCCCCCCCCCCCCCACTCCCCGGGCGAAGCCCGGGAATCAGCATCCCCGGCGGCTGCCCCGCCCCCTCCTCTCTACTCCCGGGAGAGGAGACTCGCCCCTCAGCCCCCTGGGGGTGACAGACCACGGATTGGCCTCCTGAGAAGCTAATTGCTTCCTTAATTGGCTGAGCTCGCTATGGGGCGCCCGCCTAGCCCGGGGACTGCATTGCCTGGTGGCCCAAAGACACTGATAGTCTTCCATGCCGCCAGGCTTCTCAGAACGGGCTCTGCGGGAAGCTGGGGGTGTGCAGGGACGGGGGGTGCCCGACTTCAACCGGGCTTCCTCCAGGTCCCTGCAGCCCGGACTTGTCCCCAGTGGGGAGGGAGGAAGGGGTCACCGACGGGGGTTTATCCCGTCGTTTGCAGACCTGGCTCAGACATGGTTTCCCCGGGGTGGGCGCACACCCAGATTACAGGCAGGGTGGGGCACGCCTGTCTTTACCCTGCCCCCACAGTCCTGCTTCCGCCTGCCTCTCTCCCCCAAGACCCACTCCCTCCGGCTCCCTGCCCGCCTAACACAGTGCTCCTCAGGTCCCCAGGCCTGACCTTGCTGGGTGTCCACCGTGGCCCCCAGAGGAGGAAGAAGAGAGAGATGCAGGGGGAAGAAGCCAGAGAAGGAGGAAGGAGAGACGGAGACATCTCAGGTGGGAACATCCCCACATCTGCCACCAGGTGACGCCCCTGGCACAGGACAACCAGAAGCAATGGGGCCTTACACGGGCACCCGACCCGGAGTCCGGCACCCTCTTGGCGGGTCCTGTCCCAGGGAGGTGGTTATGTCAAGTACCAGAGCCTGGCAACGCCTTAGGAACCGTGGTGGTGCTTTGGTTACGTTAGACTGCTAACCGCGTGGTTGGCAGTTCAAGCCCACAAGCTACTACTTGACCAGAGAAAGTTGAGGCTGTCTGCTCCCGGTGAGGCTTACCAACCGCCTCAGAGGTCCAAGAGAGGGGGGCCACTACGAATCAGAATGGATTCCATGGCACTGGGTTTGTTCTTTTTTTTTTTTTTTTTAACCCACTCCCACCCGGGACACGGAATAGACATCAGTTGAAAAGGGTGTCACCTTATTTTCTGTTGCTTTCCTTCCGCTGCCCGGGTCTTCAGGATCAAACTTCCGTGTGACCAGAGCTGGGGAGGAGGACACGAGCCCCCTGCCGTGTCCCCCCAGCCCCTAAAAGAGAGGAGCAGGCAAGACTTGCCTCTTTTCAAGGGTGTCGGGCCCAGTCCAGCTCATGGGATCCTGTGAAGTGCCTGCGGGGTTTCCTGAGGTGTGGGGCTGACAGGAGCCTCTCACCAGGCCTTTGCTCTTCAGCGATCCTGGGTGGATGAGTAGACCAGCCCTGAGCCAGTGTGCTCCCAGCCCTCTTATTTTTGTTTGTTTGTTTGTTTTTTTGGGGGGGGAATCACTGCCCTTAGGTAGTGGGAATAGGAGGCCCAGCCTTTGCTCCTGTGGAGCTGGAATCGAACCTCCATCCCAGTGGGCTGCAGTCCCGCGCACAACCACTACGCCACCGGGGCTCAGCCCTCCCAGGCCTCTTTAAGTCTGGTTCTGGACAAGTGACCAGCTGAAAAGGCCCGGACTCTCATTCTAAGGCCCCTCCAATCTCCTCTGGGCACGTGAGCGTGTCATTGACTGGCTTTTCACTCTGCCACCCACACTGGAAAGCCAAGATCCTGAGCAGCCTCCCAGCCCTGAAGGAAGGACCCAGTGAATTGCAGGACAGCCAGCACAGGCTGGCCTCAGGAGTTCCCACCCCGGTCGTCTCCCTGCTGACCGTGCTGTGCATGTGGCCTGCAGCTCACTCATCTATAAAGTAGGGGTCCTGGTAGCACCTGCCCACACATGGTTTCTGTGGGGTTCCACAGTCAAAACATGAAAAGCCTTTAGGACAGGGTCTGGCACGGAGCAGATAGGCAGCAGCATACAGGGCCGATGTCCTCCAGATTTGCTTACCTCCAGTGATGGAGAGCTCATTCCCTCTCGAGAAAAGAAGTTGACCTCTATTGAATTGCTGACCCACCAATGACCTCATGTCCACTCACCTGTGGAAATCCAGGGGGAAACCTGCATGCTGGTAGGGGCAAGAGACCACCCCCTACCTGACACCCCTCCCCCCCGCCCACACACACACGCACACACCCTGCTGAGACCTCCTTCCCTAACGGGGAGAATCCTCAAAGGAGGATGGAAGGAACCAAAATCGATCCGGTGGCCCTGACAGTGAGGGGCTCGAGAAAGGACAGCAGGGGAAGAAATGCAGGTGGTGACAGCCACAGGCCAGTGGGAAGTCCCCTCCGGGGGCTGGGGTCTTCGGGGAGGCAGGAAGTGACTCGGCTCATCGGGGAGAGGGAAGAGAGTGCTCCCTTCCCAGTACTTCTGCTTCCTGTGCAACCGCATGCTGCTGCTTCAAGAGGAACCGCCCAGAAGGCCCAGCCACCCGGGACCCTAGGGTGGACCCTAGGGTGGCTGTGTGGCCACCTGGCAGGCACTTGACCCATGGCTCTGTCCCTGCCCCATGGGAGCACGCCATGCTTCAGCACAGTCAGCATTGACTGATGTTTGGGGAGCTGAACTACAAGCTACTGCATAGCCTGGCTAGGGAAGCCAGGGGGTGGGTGGGGTGGGACGTCGGGAAAGGCTGACTTCACCCCATTTACTTGTCAAGTCCCTCTTCTTCCCCCACCCCTGGGGCTGCCACCTCCCTCACAAAGCCTTCCTGGCCACCTCTCCGGCCACTCTTGCCTGGCTCCCCTCCTGCCCTGGACACCACGACAGGCGAGTCAGAAGCACCGCCAGGTGGGGGCCATCTCCAGGTCTTGTCTCTTTATGCGCCCCCATCCCCATAGTGCCTCTGCGTCTCATCTATGAGACAGCACTGACCCCGCAGGGTGGCCACGGAAATCCGTGGGTGGGTGGAGGAAAAGCCCTTGGCGCGGGGTGACTGCTCTGAAAGTGGTAGCCTGGCAAATTCTGTGCTGCTCCCTCTGCTCCTCCTTGAACGTCCAGCCTTGCGGTCACTTCTCTGCAGTCCTGGCAAGCTGTTTGGTGAGGCGCCAGGCAGATTCAAGGGCAGCAGGTCCTCTCGCTGCCCTGCCCCCTCACCCTCCCCACCCCCACCCCAGTTGCGTGATAGAAGCCCTGATCAGTAAGGAGGTTGGCTGCTGGATGAAAAGGAGGTTTGGGGGGGGGTGCCCCATCAGGAACCCCGGTGGCAGGACCGGGTAAGTGTGGTGGTGCTGGCTGGAAGGTCTTGGTTCAAACCACCAGCTGTTCTTCTGGACAACGGTCGGGCTGGCCGCTCCCATAGACACAGGGTCTTGGGAAAAAACAAACCACTCTACCCCCCACCCCACACACCCAAGCACTGCCTGGACCTTGAGAGTCACTGCCTGTTGGAATGGATGTGACAATAGTGGGGCAGGGAATGCCTGTGGTTTCCTTCCCATTTTCCTGATTGGGGTTCATTGGGGCCAAACTGGAAACTTCTAGGCTCTCTGCTGAGAGCTGCCCCTGCCTCTCCCTGAGGCCCTGCGGTCCCTGGGGCACTCCAGCAACCCCCCCAGCCCCCTCCACTCTAGCTAGTCTCACCCTGCCCCAGCCCCACCTCCCACAGAGGCCTGCAGAGAGCGGCCACTTGTCAAGTGAAGGGGTAGGTGCGCATCTTCCCAGGAGCCTAAAAGGGCAGGCCCCCTTACACCCAGCTCCACCGTATACCCAGCCACCCACTCAGCCATGCAGCTACCCATCAGCCCTCCCGCCCCACTCACTGAGCCACCTCCCAATCCATCCTTTTGCCTCCCAGCTGCCCTTCGCTTCACTGGGCACTGTGCGTGAACACAGCCCTGTGCTGACTGTGCTTCTGACAGGAAGCACAGAAAGGGGGGAGGCTGGAGAGACTGCGGCGTTCCAGGTGTGCAGGGCGCCGGGGGCTCTGGTCCTGCAGGGCTGGCGGGCAGGGAGCACTGTGGGTGGGCCACTCAGAAGCTGGTTGTCGGCCAGTGAGGACAGCGCCAGCAGGCAGGTGGGCAGCGAGGAGGAGGCCGGAGGGCAGGCTGCCCAGCCCCTGTTCAGCTGCTGTGTCCTGACCCTGGGCTGTGGGAGCGCAGACCCGATGCCTCCCCGGGCTCCTCGGGAGGGCCAAGCCTCAATGCCACGTCTGTCACCGTCGCCTCGAGGGACTTACACAACCTGCGGCCCTCAGGATCTCAGGAACAGCGTGAAGCAGATTACCCGTGTCTCGCCGTGACATCTGCGATCGTGCATCAAGGTGATGGATCCACCGTGGGGACCGCAGGCGCCCCTGCCCCCGTGGGGACTGTCTTCCACTCATCTGTCTTCCTCACCTGGTGGGAGTCCCCCGAGCCAGGCTGGGGCCTGTAGGGGGGGGGGGGGAAGGGGGCTGGGAAGCAGCTCCGGTTGTTCATCCACAAGACAGTCTGGAGAGTCCTGGATTTGGGCCAAGAGCTCAGTCTGGGCCCTGCTGCTCAGCTCAACTCGGCTGGAGGGGCTCCCGGACCACCTGAGGAGGCCTGGGGCTGAGGAGAGGTTCAGCAGCATGGGGCCTGCGTGGTCCTCGCCCACCTGCCACCTTGACCTTGGGCAGTGCTTCCAGGCCGTTTCTTTCTTGTGAACCAAGGCTCACCACGCCGCTGCACTCAGGCGTTCGGGGGCCACTCAGAAGGAGAGTGAGAAAGCACTGGACAGGCTTCCTAGGCTTCCTCAGGCTTCCTCAGGCTTCTCGTAACCTGAGGCCACAGACCAGGGGGCTTAAGGCTAAACCCACTGCCCTCGTCAGGCCCCATCTGACTCATAGCACCTGCACCTGTGCCTTCCTGAGGCATAAGGAGCCCTGGCTTCCACCTTGGGAGAAAAGAGGCTGCCCGCTGCTCCCGCACAGAGAAGCCCTGTGTAGCACCAGGCGTGGGAACCCCGGGAGCTTCTCGCCACCAGCTGTGGGCCCTCGGACATTCCTTGGCTGGTGGCAGCACCTCCACCTCTGCCGTCACATGGCCGTCCTCCCTGCCTTTCTTTGCAAAGGAGCCACCCAGCAGTCATGCAACCTCGTGGTCACGGATGAGGCCCGCAAAGACGGATTCTGCGAAAGACCCCATCCACAGGTGCCTTCCGGTCAGGACTTAGCCATTGTTTTTTGTTTTGTTTTATTTTTTTGGGCATCACTGCTCTCCGGTGGTGGGAGTAGGAGGCCCAGCCCCACTGGTGGAATTGAACCTCTGTCCCAGTGGGCCACAGTCCCACGCACAACCACTACGCCACTGGGGCTCAGCCTGACTTAGCCATTGTGGGGGCACAGTTCACCTGGATCAAGCAGCCAGTGCCTGGGTTTCTGCTTGGCCAGCCCATGCCCCTCCTCAACCAGGTGCCGGTGGGACACTGGAATGGGGGGTGGGGGGCGGGGGGGAGGGCGTGCAGACCGCCCCGTGGGAAAGAGATCTGTTCAGAACAAAGAGCTCCCGGTCAGAACTTCTAGAAGGGAAGTCGGGCCAGATGGCGTAACTGGTTGTATCTCACATGCTGAAGGGGCACGGTGTGGGGAGGTGGGGGAGTGGAGTCTCCCCTGCACCTCTGCAGGATGGGGGAGGCATGGTGGCCCTTGGTGACTAAGGCCCAGCCAGCTGTCCTCTGGAGGCACTAGTCATTCTCTGAGCTTGTGGATCTTGCCTCCTCCCCTCCACCCCCAGCCCTGCCCAGCGCCAGCCTCTTTCTTTCTCCCCTAGTCACTCCCCGCCACCCTGAAAGACACCGCCGTCCCCCTCCCTGAGAAGCACACTGTCTGGGGAAGTCTGGGTGGACACAGCCATTCTCAGGGGGCTTCAGAATGAGGAGACCAGTGGAAACTGGGTCACCTCTGGACATCTCTTCTCCGGCCCCAAGCCCTCTGGGTGGCTAGGATTCAGAAGCCCAGGCTGGGCCAGCTTTCCTCCAGGTGGACTGGCCTGGGCCCCACTCCCCACCCCCACCCCGTCAGGTGCTGGTCTGGGGTGAATGAGAGGAGGTCTGAGAGATCTGAGGCCCCTTCGGACATGTGGGGAGGAGCCTAGAGGACCAGAAGGGGAACTGCTCGGACTGCCAGGCGCCTTGGAGCAGAAGAGGAAGGACAGCGTCAGGCCTTTCCCATAAAGAGAGTTGGCTTCTGTGGTGGTGGGGTCCCCCAGGGCTCCCCGCACACGCCTGTCCCCTCATGACCTCCTGGCTCCTGGGACTGCTGTTCTTCCCCTGGACCCTGCAGCTCGGAGGTAGGGCCGCCTGTCTGTCTTTCTCCCGTCCTCTCTTGGGGACATGTCTGGGCAGCTTCCCTGCAACCGCTATGGCTGGTCCCTGGGACCCCTCTGCCCGAGCACTGCAGACTTCACAGAGAAGCCGGCAGAGGCCCAGCGGCTGTTCAGCCAATGTCTTACCAAGGTGGCTTGGGGAGGAGTGTGCGACCAAGTGGGCGGGTGTTCCTGCAGCCCGGGGACCAGGGACCAGGGGCAAGGTACAGTGCACTGCCTAAAGAATGGGCCGTGACCATCGCAGGACTGGGGGGTGGGGTAGGGGCTGATGGCTCTTGATGTTGGAACCGTGGCAGAACGTTGTCCCCGGGGTTGTTCACCCGAGTAGCCAGGGAGCCTTGAGGAAACCATTAGCCGGCCACCACACTGGGCCCTGGGAAACACGCGACTGTCCCGTGCCCACCGAGAGCGTCTACTTCCTGAAGTCCAGGCAGAGGCCGGGTCCTGGTCTGACATGTTCTCTGGTCCCTGAAGACCTCAGATACCCGGTGGCCCCAGTCCTGGGTCCTCCAGGGGGTCCCTCACACTCAGTCTCCCCCGGGGCATGGCTGAAGACATGCTGTCAAGGTCTTGCCTTCATCTGTCCCTGGTCTGGCATCTGCCGGCCCACGACCACCCAGGCCCAAGCGAGGCTTCTTTCTCCCACACTCACTCCACCATCTCCAGCCCGAGTCACCCTGACTGTGCTTTTTACCATGTTTCATGACAGCTGTGCCCTTCAAACCCCGAAGAGCACCCCCCCCCTCTGACACAGAGCCTACTAGGGGTCCCCATCTCGCTCAATTCCCCCGGGGGGCCACACCCCTCGGTGGGGGGTGGGCTTGACAACACGGTCCCATGGACAGGGAAACTGAGGCAGACGTCGATCCAGGCTCAGCTGGGTCTGAGCAGGAGCCAGGGCCACAGCTGGTGGGCTGGGGCTTCCCCCCCCCCTCTTTTCAGAGACTGCCTTCCAGCCTGGGAGGCAGGAGCAGAGATGATCTCCCCACACCAGAGGCTTTTTGTCCAGCACCCATGTCACCCTGGGCGCCTCCCATCCCCCAGCTCTAGCCCTGACCCCTACGCGCCCCCCACACACGCAAGCCTGTTTGCTGCTGAGAATGGCCGGAGCTCACACTTCCTGGCCTTTCCTGTTCTTTGTCCCGGTCCCCATGCTTCTGTTCCTTAGCTCCCCTCCCCCAAAGGGCACCCGGCACACCCCCAAGCTGCAAGCAAGCGACTGTGTATGTGTGTGCCCGGGCAACCAGGTCTCTCCCCCCGCACTCTTGAAGTAAACATTTCACAAAACAGAAACTCCTTTTGCTCTTACACAAGAGGCGGAAAAGCCCCACGGAACCTCTTGAGAGCAGCAGACGGCCCTCTCCCCCCTTTATTTCCTGGTCCTGACCTGCTGGCAAGAGTGTGCATGTGTGGTGGGGTGTACCCAGCTGTGTCTGTCACTGCATGCACATTCTCTCTCTCACACACACTGCGCTGCTCCCCCATGATCGGCTGGCAGCAGGAGCCCTGCCTCCTCCACACCCTGCCCTGACTTCAGTCAGGTTTGCTCGGTCCTCTCTGCATCAGCCGCTGCGCTTATCTGTGTTCTGGGGATGCTCGGATGGGAGGGGCAGGATCACTGGGTCTGTGTGCCAAGTCCCTGCATGATGAAGCAGACACGCAGCCTGGATTTGACTCTGCATTCTGCGGCTGCTGACCGTGGGACCCCTAGCCCCTCTCACTTAAAGCGTCCATGCCCCAAGCACAGGATCCAGCCGGGAAATGGCTCTGAGAGCAGGGCCTGTCTGGAGGAAGCCCCGAGGGCAGCTGCCTGCCAGCCACGCAGCACCCCCAAAGCCACCGATTCACCGCCAGCTGGACCATCGCCCACTCAGAGCAGGCAGATGGGGCCAGGCAGAACGACCCCTGTGAGCTTCTGAGACCGTCCCTCTGTCCAGGAAGAGAAAGATGGGGAGGAGAGGCGGGTGGTTTCCCAACATGTAACCGCTTCCACTCCATAGCCACAGGCCTAGTGCTTCCTGCATGTCAGCCGCTGCCAGCCTGGCAAAGGCACGCCCAGCAGGACATTGGCTGGGCCCTGCTCGCCTCCTTGGCGGCACTGCTCTTTGGAGCCACGCTGGCCTCTCTGCTGGTGCCAGCCCACTCTGGGATGGTTGTCCCAAGACCTCTCCTTCCCCTATTGCGCCGCCTGGTCCCCGGCCCCCCCTGTGAGGTCCGGCTTCCTCAGAGGTCCCACAGCTCAGGGTGGTCTCACCGGCAGCTGCTCACCCCTGAGACAGTTACCGAGGCTGGGCTTCCTGGAGAGCCACCTCGCCTAGCCTCACCTTTGCTCCCAGCTGGCCTCAAGGGCTTCGGGACCAGACTGGAGTTCAAATCCTGCCCCTCTGCTACATTGCTGGGCGTCCCTTAACTTTTCTCAGCCCCGAGTTTCCTAGCAAGCGTCTGGCCCCAAGACTCACCAGTGAACCCTGGGAAGTAGGGTCCTCTGGTCAAGTGACTCATGGGACTCAGGGCCATCTCCTCAGGAGGGCGGTCAATTAAAGTGACACCAAGTAAAGCAGGACACCACTGACTAGTGGGGGGGGGCAGGGTACAGAGGGGGTATATTCCCTACCCGTTCTCCCGCCATTCCGTAGTTTGTCATGCATTCTTTCCAAAAATCGGGACTTTTTTAAAACGCCGCGGGATATGGGGAAAATTGTTTAAAATTAGGACTGTCCCGCCCAAAGCGGGACGTCTGGTCACTTTAGGTCAATGTGTCCTGGTTCAGAGGTCCCTCCCCACCATCACTCCAAGGCCCGGGGGGTCTCACCATGGCCTCCCCACTGCTGGTGACTCCCTGCCCACTGGACACAGTCAGTCACAGCCCTGACACTGGCTTTGCTTAAGTGATGGGGGTGGGTGTGGGCGGCAGCCAGGATCGCCTATCCCAGCAGGGTCGAGCAGGGGGGCTGGCACAGTGTGGAGTCGCAGGCCCAGGTCCACCAGCCCCAGAGTTGACCCTGCTGAGTCGCTGCCCTTGGGGCTTGATGGCTGCGTGTGAGGAGATTGGAGGTTGTGCAGAGGGTCTAGGACAGGTGTCTGCAAACTACCTTCTGCCCAGGCCACATGTGGCCCGCCAAGGACATTTATCCGGCTGTCAGGCGTGTTAGTCGTTGCTGCCTGTCTTCCTTAGCAGTCGACTCATCCTGCAGTGAATTTGTGTATCGTTGCTTTTTTAAACTAGAGTCCAGCCCTCCAACAGTTTTAGGGACAGTGAACCGACCCCCTGCTTAAAAAGTTTGAGGACCCTGAGACTCTAGGAAAGCAGAAAGAGGCATGTGGTGAGTCTCGTGGGCGGTCTGTCCCCTTTTCTCTGGAGGACTGTGGGTGAGAGAGAAGGGCAGACGCTGGCGCTTCTTGGATACTGGGCCATCTATGGCTTGCTTGTGCTGAGCGGGGTAGGGGTGGGGGTGGGCGTGGCCCTCATTCAGTGTGGTCCAGGCTCAAGGACAGGGTGGCCTCCTATCAGTGGGGCCCACCCTCCTGTCCTAACAGGCCTGCTGTGAGTTGCTGTGGCCGGGGGTATAACGGGGGTGGGAGGGGGGGGCGCAGGGTACGCCGACCCTGCACCTGGGCACGCATGCCGCCCTCTTCTCTGGACTGGTCCTTCCTGATGGAGTTTCCAAAGTCAGGCCCAGTCCCCCATCCTCCTCCTCTCTCTCTCTCTCTTTTTAAAAACCATTCTACTGGGGGCTCATACAACTCTTACCACGATCAATACATACATCTCTTATACGCAAACCATATTTGCACATTTATTGCCATCATCATTCTCAAAACATCCTCCTTCCACTTAGGCCTTTGGTATCAGCTCCTCATATCTCCCCTCTCTCCCCACTCCCCCTCACTCGTGAACCCTTGGTAGTTTATGAATTATCGTTATTTTTTCATATCGTACACTGTCCGATGTGTCCCTTCACTCACTTTCCTGTTACCTGTGCCCCAGGGAGGAGGTCATATGGAGATGCCTGTCATTGGTCCCCCCTTTCTACCCCACCTCCCCTCTACCCTCCTGGATCACCACTCTCACCACTGGTCCTGATGGGATCATCTGTCCTGGATTCTCCATGTTTCCCTCTCCTATCTGTACCAGTGTACATCCTTGGGTCTAGCCAGATTTGTAAGGTAGAATTGGGATCATGATAGTCGGGGGTGGGGAGCATTTAAGAACCAGAGGAAGGTTGCATATTTCATGGCTGCTACACTGTACCTTGACTGGCTCTTCTCCTCCCTGCAACCCTTCTGTAAGGGGATGTTGCTTCACCTAGGGATGGACTTTGGGTCCCCAATCTGTACTCCCCCCTCATTTACAATGATATAATTTTTAGTTCTTTGATGCCTGATCCCCTCAACACCTCGTGATTACACAGGCTGGTGTGCTTCCTCCATGTGGGTTTTGTTGCTTCTGAGCTAGATGGGCTTGTTTACCTTCAAGCCTTTAAGATCCCAGGTGCTGTATCTTTTGATAGCCGAGCATCATCAGCTTTCTTCACCACTTTTACTTATGCACACATTTATCTTCAGTGATCGTGTCGGGAAGGTGAGCATCATGGAATGCCAATTTAATAGAGCAAAGTGTTCTTGCATTGAGGAAGTGCTTGAGTGGAGGTCCAATGTCTATCTGCTGTCTTAATACTAACCTTATAAGTATATGTACATAGATCTATTTCCCCATCATCATATATTCCCCTATGTACATTCCTGTATTTAGACCTCTATAAGTGCCCTTTACCCCATCCCCACCCCCAGATCTTTCCTCTGTTTCCTTCTACTTTCCTCTTATTCCACTATCTGGAGCATGCTGATACTTCTCCTGAGGCTGATTCGTTAGGTCCTTCTGGAAGTCCAGGACACAGCCGATGCTCTTCACCCACACCACAGTTCAAATGCATCCAAATATGGCTGCCACGATTTGAATGGGCAAATCCCTTTCTCCACCTTTGCTTAACGTAGGGGTGCCAGGGACCCAGAGCCAAGCTGTAGGCATGCAGTGCCATGGTTCCCTCTTTAGATGTGGCCTTCCCGCCCTGGGTTGATCATTCCACCGAGACGGCTTGTTGGACCACAATCTCACAGAGGGATGGGACAGTTTACTTTCTAAATAATGTGGCTTTGGCCAACAGAGAACAAGCATTCCCGAACACTCCATGGGCTCATGTGGAAACGGTACACGATCGAGAGGCAGTTGTGGGAAGGGAACAAAGGCATCCAACACGGTTTAAACTCGGGAAAGGTGTGCCTCAGAGTTGTGCCCTCTCCCCGTACATGTCCAACCATCTGCATGCGGAGGAAATCCTCATCGATGTTGGATGAAACAAAGAAGGATTGAAGGAGGGCTTGTTGGCAACCTGGAATCCGCGGATGACACAGCTTTGTTTGCTGGCAGCGAGGAGGTCGTGAAGTCTGTGGCAATCAGGTACTCGTGTGTCAATTTCCTAAATGGAAGTCTAGGGGTGGAGTCTAGCCTGTTAATCTGGAGAGAGCCAATGAGGCCTCTGTGTGGGCATGGTCTTCTCTGAGAATGCTGGGAAATCTCACGGTATTTCCCAATTGGAGTCGAGAGACTTGAGTCAGTCTCCAAGAGACAAACTCCTGACAAGACGAGATGACAGCATGCTGATTGATCCTGATTCCTGAGAATGGAGGAGCCGGAGGAGAGGCCACATGGGCTTGCCCTGATGGAGCCAGACCTCTGGGGTTGGAGAAGCCACGTGGAGATCCCTGCCAGTGCTGAGATGCTTGGGAAGCCACAGGGAGACCCCTGCCAGCAGTGAGATGCTTCTACTGCTTCTACTGCCACCGGACACACAAGACTCTGCACCCACTGGCCTATGATTGTCCTGGCGTCATCACACGTGCTTCTTAAATCGGAAGGAGACTTGATAGACTGGTATCAGACATATGGGCTAATATCGGACATGTGGTCTTGGACGGGACTGGGTTGGGATGCTTTCTCCATGTTCGATTCCTCTTGTCTATAAACCTTTCCCTTATATCCATATGCGTGTTTGTGGATTTGTTTCTCTAGTCTCTCCGGACTAACACAAAGCCATTGCTGTCGAAGATCAAGGATTATAGCCTTCAATACAGGCTACAACTCAAAGTAAAGAAAATCAAGGCTGAGCCCCGGTGGCGTAGTGGTTGTGCACGGGACTGCGGCCCACTGGGATGGAGGTTCAATTCCCGCTCACAGGAGCAAAGGCTGGGCCTCCTACTCCCACCACCAGGGCAATGATGCCTAAAAAAAAAAAAGAAAGAAAGAAAATCAAAATCACAGCTGAGTCAATAGCCCCTGCTACATGGGGCAAAGGTAACAGTTGTCAAAGATTTCATCTTGCTTTCATCCTCTTCTCCTTTTATCATGTCATTGACTGGTCCAGTTGGGAACATTTTGACCTTCCTTATATTGAGTTGTGATCCACACTGAAGGCTCCAACCCTTGACCTTCATCAGCAAGTGCTTCAAGTCCTCCTCAATTTCAGCAAGCAAGGCTGTGTCATCGGCAGGTGCTCAATAAGCCTTCCTCCCATTCCGATGCCACACCCTGCTTCATATAGTCCAGTTTGCCCGATGATTTGCTCGGCACAGAGATTGAACAAGTATGGTGAGAGGACACAGCCCCGACACACACCTTCCCTGATTTTAACCCATGTCATAGACCCTTGTTCTGCTGGCACAACGGCCTCTTGGTCCGAGTATAGGTTCCGCCTGAGTACAAGGAAATGGTCCTGGGATTCCCTTTCTTCTCAAGTGATTCACGGTTTATTACGGTCAGTCAGATGCCTTGACATTATCAAGGAAACACAAGTAAGCATCCTTCAGGTAGTCTCTGCATTAAGCCCAGGTCCATCTGACAACAGCCAGGATATCCCTTGTTCCACGTCCTCTTCTGAATCCAGCCTGAACTTCTGGCAGTTCCCTGTCAAAGTACTGCTGCAACCATTGTTCAATGGTCTTAAGTAAAATTTTACTTGTGTGCACTCTCAATGATAGCGTGCTATAGTTTGAGCATTCTGTTCGGTCACTTTTCTTGGCAATGGGCACAAATACGGATCTCGCCCAGTCAGTTGGTCAGGTGGCTGTCTTCCAAATTTCCTGGCATGGAGGAAGGGGCGCTTCCAGGACTTCTTCAGCTTTCTGAAATATCTCAGCAGGTAGGTGTGCTAAAATCAAAACAGGAGGATGCATTCTAGTGGGTCATCTTGATGTAGAATGGGTATAAACCTGGTTCTCTTCCAGTCAATTGGCCAGGTAGCTGCCGTCCATATTTCTTGGCATAAATGACGGAGCGCTTCCAGTGTTTCATCAGCTCGTTGAAAGATCCCCCTTGATATCCTATCAGTTCTCGGAGGTCCATTTTTCCCTAATAGCTTCAGGGCAGCTTGGTCTTCATCCTTCAACACCCTTGGTGTTTGATCATGGGTTACCTCGTGGTTGAGCAGCCACCAGTTCTTTTGGGCAGAGTGACTCTGTGTATTCCTTTCATCTCCTTCTGATGCCTCCTGCATCGTTCAGTATCTTGCCCATAGAATCTTTCAATATTGCAACCCGGGCTTTAATGACTTCCCCCACCCCAAGATCTTTCAGCTGCTGAGCGTGTTCTTCCTTTTGGGCTTATTTGCTGACTTCGGAGGGATCTTGACTGAAAGTGGAGAATGCCATAAAGATGCTTACTTGTGGCATAGTGGTTGTGCGCAGGACTGCGGCCCACTGGGACGAAGGTTCAATTCCAGCAGTGGGGCTGGGCCTCCTACTCCCACCACCGGAGAGCAGTGATGTCCCCCCCACCCAAAACAAAAAAAAAGACAACAACAACAACAAAAGATGCTTACTTGTGCTTTATGGGTGACGCAAAAGCATCTGACTGTGTGGATCAAGACACACTATGGAGAGCACGGAGAAGAGGGGGGAATTCCAGAACACGTCTTCGTGCTCACGCAGAACCTGCACATGGGCCAAGAGCTAGTCGTTCCAACAGAACACGGGACCAAGCCTGCGTGGTTGAAGAGGAGGAAAGGTGTGCATCGGGGCTGTATCTGCTCATCGACTTTATTCAAGCTGTCTGCTGAGCTAGTGATTCAAGAAACTGGATCAGGTGAAGGAGCAAGGGGCATCGGAATTGGAGGAAGGCTTAGTGCCTATTAGCAGCTCATGATATGCAGATGACATACCTGGCTTGCTGATGTGAGGAGCAATTGAAGCCCCGACTAATGAAGACCCAGGATTGTAGCCTTCACTATAAAGCACAGCGCAGTGTAAAGGAAACTCATCTCCTCACACCTGGGCCAACAGACAACACTTTGACAAGGGGAGAAAAGATTGAAGCTGTCAAAACTGCATCATGCTTGGCTCTACAAGCCGCGGTCAAGAGATCAAATGATGCACTGCGGCACAAGCCCTCTTTACGATGGCGAAGAGCCGAGATGTCACTTGGAGGACGCGACTGCGTCTGACCCAAGTCAAGGTATTTCCAATCCCCTCATGGGCGTGTCAAAGCTGGACAATGAATAAGGAAGAAGAAATGATTATTTAAAGGCCGTCTGGCAAAGACTATTGAAAAGTGCCTGTGTTAGCCCGGGTAGACCAGAGAAACAAATCTGAGAAGACTCATATGTGTGTAAGAGAGGGCCTTCCATGAAAGAGCAATTGTATATTAAACCGTCCCAGCCCCACTCAGGTCAAGTCCATACATCCGATCTTAGCCTGTATGTTCAATACCAGTCAATAAATTGCTCTTCAGACTCACAGAACACATGCAATGACACCAAATGCAGGATGATCACGGGCCAGGGGGGTGAAAAGTCTTGTGGATCCAGTGGCGGTGGAAACATCTCAGTGCTGGTGTGGGTCTCCAAGTGCCTCCTCCAGAGTTCTGGCTCTATCAGTGTCATTCCATATGGTTTGTCAACAGGAAGGTGAAGCAGAGAGTGTGTTCTGCCTCCCAGGAGGAAGACAAGAATTCCCAGAATCCTCAAGAGAAGGCCACGCCCACACAGAGACCTCATTGGCTGCTATGAGCTAATTGACAAGCCAGACCCCACCCCTTCACTTGAGTTGACAGGTGATGATACAACTGCCCCATGGTCCATGACTGCAGGACACCAACAAGAAAATCTGTCTTAGAAGAGATGCAGCTTCTTAGAAGTGAGAAAGGGAGAGATTAAAAAAAAACAAACAAACCCTTAGTGTTTTGCCATGGTGTGGTTGAGTCAGACGGTAAAATCTTGACCCTGTTTCTCGAGAAATGGAGAGATTTTGTCTCGTTTCGGGCGTGTTATCAGGAAACGGTTCCCTGGAAACGGACTCTCGCTTGGGGAAGTAGAAGCTTAGCAAAAACAAAGACGACAGTCAAGGGGGTGGGTTGACACCGTGGCTACAGCCATGGGTTCAAACATCACAATTGTGGGAAGGGCACAGCACCCACCAGTGTTTTGTTCTACCGGGTAGAGGGTCTCCAGGCGTCAGAGTCACCACCACAGCATCGACCAGCAACTACCTCCCGCGACTTCCCCATGAATCCTGACCCTGGATTAGAATCCTGACCCCATGATCACGAGTCCGGCCTATGAGCTCCGTGGGGCCCATGCCACAAAGGATCCGGTCCGGCAGCGAAGGCATGGGTGGGACGGCCTGTGTCTGGATTGGTCAAGTGGTTGGCGGCTGAAGGCATGTCTGACCTCTGCCTCACGGGAACGGCTTTGGGCTGTACGTCATCCTGCCCCTCTCTCTCCTGAATGTAAGCGTGACCTGATGTCCCCAGGTGGCAATAGATAAGGACAATCGCGGAGGTCCGCAGACCTTCCCCAACCCAAAGCGCTCAGCAGTTTCACAACCTGACTGCTATCAGCTGTCCGCGGTCCCGGCTCCCAAACCTAACTCACTCCCCAAACTAATTACAGCAGCCCTGCGCCTGCGGGTCTCCAAGAATGTCATTCCTTATGGGAATAGAAAGATTCCTTGCCACTGTTGCTCACCTGCGCTTCCCGCCCTCAAACTCCACCTAGCACCCCTGCTGGGGAGTGGAAGCCAGCCTCCACCCCCACCCCCCAACACACACACACACACACACACACACCCCTTCTTCCCTTCTCCACCCTTGTCCTGGAAAGTATCCTTGCCCATCTTCATCTGAAAACCTCCCACCTATCTGCCAAGATCAGACCCACAGGCTGCCCTTTCTGCCCAGACAATGCCAGTTTTCCAGCTGCCATGGGTATGCGCTTGTGGTTCAAAGTGTGTAGGAACGACCCCCGTGTCCAACGTCTGTCACTGAACTCAGTGGGGCAGGTGAGGGCAAGGGCAGGGTTACAGAATGAGCAATAGGTTGTTGTGATACCCAGGCTTCAAAGCGCGGTGTTGGCAAAGACTCTTGGCCAGCCCTTCAACTGCCGGAAGGATCGACGCATCAGTCTTAGAAGGAATACACCCAGAAGGTTCCTTAGAAGACAGGACGGCAAGACTCAGTGGTGCGTGCTCTGAATAAGCCACCAGCCAGCCCAGGGGGTAGAGAGGGACAACGCAGCTGATCAGATACAGGTCGTTCCCGGCTTAGAATCGATTCAAGCTGTGACCGACCACACCGAGGACTGTCAGGGACTGGGAAGAAGTATTGGAAAGACGCATGCAGGGGATGTAGGAAAGACGGCGAAGTTCTGTGAAAATGCTCTAAGTCTTGGATCGAGACAGCATGACGGAAGTGATCGCGGAAAGCCCGTGGATGTGGCAAGAACAGGGAATTCCGAACATGATGCTGTCGCTATGGACCAGCTCGAATCAGTGTGCTCAGGAAGAAGGAGAATTGACTGATTGGGCCTAAACAGGTTTTAGGTTTTAAAGAGGGGAGAAATGCAGAAGAAGAAAGAAATCACGAGGTAGAGGAAAGACAGAAGTTTATATATATATGTATATATGTGTGTATATATATATATATATATATATATACACATTAGAGTTTTTCTAAATGAATTCAGGGTCTTTGGCTGCTTGAAAACATGAAACTGCATGCCGATCGCTTTTCTAAAGTTGCCGGGCAGATTCGGGAAACGGTGAGCTGTTGCCATAGAAGAGATGAAGGGAAAAATGAAAAAGCTCAAACTGACCCTTCTCGCTGCTTTTGTAACTGGAAACACCACCCCCGTCTGGGCAGGACATGGGGTACTGCGGGGCTGAAAGATCGACCCCAGTGCGCATCGGGGTTGGACCCTGTGACCACACCTGTTCAGGCTGTGTGCTGAGCACGTCAGGTGAGACGCTGCACGCGCTGGGGAAGAACCGGGCATCAGGGTTGGAAGGGGGCTCACTAACAAATGGCACGGGGGAGATGGCACGGCCTCCTTGGCTGAAAGTCAAGAGGTCTTGAAGGGCAAAGTGCTGGAAAGACAAAGATGTGGCTTGGAGGACTAAGCGGCGTTGGCCCACACCGGGGTCTTTTGAATCGCCTCTTAGGCGCGTGCAAGTTGCACGATCCACTTAAGAGACGAGAAGAAGCTGGGATGCATCTGAACTAGGGCGCTGACACACACCCAAATACTGAACGGACTACGGACGGCCAGAAGAGCAAGGACATCTGTCTGGAAAGAGGCACAGCCTTCGAAGCAAGGAGACTGCCTCTCACGTGCGCTCTGCCGGAGCGTCAGGAAGGACCAGGGCCTGCAGGGCACCATGCTTGGTGCGATAGAGGGCCAGCCCACCAGAGGAGGGCCCTCTACGACCTGGGTGGACACGGGGGCTGCCGCAAAGGCACGTGGAGAGGACAGCTGTGTTTTGTTC
>PVJH01036615.1:0-18662 GCA_004026705.1 Nesogale talazaci | reverse complement strand
GGCTTCTCCTGAGACGCTCCATCGCCCCCCTCCCCCCCCCCAGACCCACTCAGAAAGACGGCCACCGAGCTCCCCGCGACCCCCGAACCATTCACCAAAATCAAAGAGCTGGAGCTGGTGGCAGAGCAGGCCCCCGAGGACGGCGAGGAGGACGGGGTGTGCCGAAGGCAGGAGCGCCCGGGCCCCGCGGCGCCGCCGTCCCCCGGGGCCCTGCAGACCCGGGTCCCCGAGGGAGAGCCGGGGCCGGGGCCCGCCTCGACGGCCGTGGAGGAGGAGGAGGGGGAGGAGGGAGAGGAGGAGGGCGAGGCGCATGCGCTGACGCTGCAGCCGGTGCTCGCGGACGACGCCACCGTCGAGGCCTGCGACCAGGCCGCCGCCGCGGCCGCCGAGGTGCTGGGCCTGAGCTGGCTGCCCGGCGAGCGCCTGCAGGAGGTGCAGGTGGTGCTGTCGGAGGAGGCCGAGGGCGCGCGGCCCTCGCTGCTGTGGCTGCAGCCCCCGCCGGGCGAGGGGCCCCCGGGCGAGAGCGCGCGCCCCTGCGTGGCCATCAGCGTCCAGGACCAGCTGTACTTGCTGCAGGACATGGAGGTGGTGCGCTTCGAGGTGCTGGAGGAGGGCGCGTCCGAGGCCACGGAGGACGCCCCGACGGCCGGGAGCCCGGCCCGAAGCCCGAAGGTAGCCGGGGTGATGGAGGCGCGGGGAGGAAGGGGGCACGGCCCGCAGCGCCGTTTGGTCCGCAAGTTCCCCCGTGGGCGTGCAAGTGCCTACTCAGAGTTCGTTTGCATGTGTAAATTGCACGTTAAGAAAAAAACAACAACAACAGAAAACAAAAAACAAAAAAAACGCCCGAATCCCTGAGGTAACTTGTAAAGGGGTTTTAGAGGTTATCCTGTTCAGACGCTTGTGAAGTCCATTGAGTTTTTTTGTTTTGTTCTGTTTTTATTCAAGTCTGTGGCTTGGCGGGCCACATCCTGGATGTCAAGTAATTAGCATCTGGGGCGCAACTCGCCAACACCAGCCGAAGATAGGCCATGGGTTGCAGGCAAAGGTGACTTGGACGACCTTGAATAGCCCTGGTCCGATTCAAAGACGCCCTCTTTGTTTTTGTTAGCCCGAGAACGGTCAGGAGCGGACCCAGCTGCTGCTCGAAGGGGGAATCCCTGAGCAATCGGGAGAGCAGGTCGTGGTGGTGGAGACCATGCCAAGGGAGGAAGGGCAAGAAGAGTTGCTGCTAACCATCGCCCAGGTGCTGGTGGAGGAGCCGGGAGAGAGCCCTGCATCCAGTGACGCCGGGCCCGCAGAGGCCAGCTCGGCCAAAAGGCAGAGGAAGACGAAGGGTAGGCCCTCTCTGTGTGTCGCCGGCCATTTTTCTTGACGGGAAGGAAAGCCGTGTGAGCTTCGGGGTGGTTTTAAGCAATAGAGATGTATTCACTCACGGTTCTGGGGAGGAGGAGTTCAAACTCTGCTCAAGGAATGGACAGAGCCACTCGTGTTCTCTTAAAGACGCTCTGGGGAAAGATCCTTCCTCGTGGATCCCAGCTTCTGCATCCCTCTGCTCCCTGCCACCATCGTCACATGACCTTCCTGTGGGTGTCCCCTAAGGTCCCCACTCCGGTCCTCATCTTAAAGTGATTCTAAGTGAAAAGATTGAAATTCCAAATACTGCCTCAGTCATAGGTTCTGAGTACGTGCGAACTTGGGGTGGAGGGGACAGTTCGGCCCAAGGACCGGAATGGTAGTTGCAGTTTAAGTGAGGGGCTTTCGCGGCCGTTTGTGTCGTGAGGGTCCATCAAGTTGACCCCACCCGTCTGAGGAGAATGGCCCCCTAGGTTTCCGAGGCTGTAATCTTTCTAGAAACGGGTCTCCCAGTCTCCTCTCCATCAGAGCTGAGCGTTTGCTCCACAGGAGTGGCTCGGGAAAGGGGAGACATTTCAAACTACCGCGCTGAATGGGGAATCAAGCCCCAAAAGAGTTTGCACGTTACGCGCTGGTGTTTTGAAAGGCGTAATAAGCACACCTCCAAAAGACAGAGAACACGCAATGGAGGACTGAGTCCGAGTCTGCGCTCTCTCGGGTCCCCTCTCCCTGGGGACGGAGTGTGGGCAGATGGGGGTGAGGAAGGAACTGAGGGCTGGAGAGGACAGTACAAGGGCGTCAAAAGGTTGCCGTGAGACTTCTGGGTCAACACATTCGTGCACTCTGTCCAAATAAGGAGTGCTTGTCTACATATCTGTGACCACTCGGTGGCTGCGGACAACTTCTCTCGGGGATACACTTGTCTTCCTCTCTTTAGGGGTCTTACAAAAAAAAATCCAGTCAAAACTGGCTTCCGAGAGGATCTGCTGGGCCAGTTTGATTCAAGGCTGAGAGGCAGTTCAGAAAGTGACTATTTGGAGGGGGGGGGGGGGGGTGAGATCCTAAAGGGGTCATCTTGATAAATTTTCCCACAGGACACAGGATGATCAAAGGGACTCTGCAGAAGTGTTAAGGAAATTGAAAGCTGTCTTGGTGAACAAAAAGATCAGGGAATTGGTGCTGATGAAATATATATATATATTTGTTATATTTTTATATATTATATGTTATATTTATTGTTTATTTATATATAAATATGTATATGTATATACAGTTTATCACAACACAGGCACCTGCTCATTCCTGGGGGTGTAGCACGGGCAGTCTTATCAGAATATTTTTCAGGAACCATACCCCACCCCCCTACAGCCCTGACCTTGCCCCCTTCAAAGGAATGTAACTTGGGTGCCCCAGGACGCCCTGTCTTCCATTTTGGCGTGGTTCGGATGGAAGAATGCAGAGCTCCCTGGGGGAAAGAGAGGGTCAGAGCCGGCACCTGCAGAAGTGCGTGCACCTCGACGGAGGGTGGGTCAGGAAACACTGGCTTCGCCTCTGTCCATGTGCGTTTCCTCCAGGCGGCGGGGATTTTCAGGGCCGCACGTTCGCTCGGTACGTGGGACTCCCGGGCGGCCCAGGCAGTGGCGTTGCTAGCTGGCTCACTGGAGTCAGAGATTCGAGTTCACCCGGAATGTGCCGCGGAAGAAAGCCCTGGCGATCCACTCTCACGGTTCCACGGGGACACGCACGGGGCTGGGCCCACTCCGAGGCGGGGGGGGGGGGCGGGTTACCAGTCAGCCAGCGAGGAGGACAGGGCGGGCGCTGCAGCGATTCCTCCTGCAGGGGTTAGCAGAGAGCCGCCGCCGGGCAAGGGTCCATCTTGGCAGGAGCAAGAGGGTGCCGTGGAGAGGGGCGGCCCGGGTCTTCCGGTCTTCGCCGGGGGCAGTAGGTCGGTCCGGTGAGGAAGGGCTTTGATGCTATTAAACTAAAGTGCCCGGACGTCCCGCTTGGGGCGGCACCGCCCCACTTTCAAACAATGCCCCCCCCCCCCTCCGCCAGCGTCCCGGTGCGTTTTTAAAAAGTCCCGCTGTTTGGAAAGAAGGCAGGACACGCACAGTGTATGGTGCCCCGCTTTACCAGTGTTAAAAATCTGGTCACTTTATATTAAACCCAAACCACTCATCGCCCGCCCGCTCCAGTTACAGCGTGGAAACTGTATAAAAATAGTCCGTGGGATTTTCTTGGCTTTACTCTTCCCCACGTTTTTCTTCCCAGAAGCCTCTGCGTGGGTCGGCAACGTTTTTCTTGTGTTTGTTTGGTTGGGGGAGGGGCGGGAAGTGTTTTCTGCTTGATTTCCTGGGATGCCCCCAGTGTGCTTCTGCGCCGCTCAGGTGTTTCCTACTCTTTGTGCAGAGCAGAATGAAACCCGCCCGGCCTGTACCGACCTCCCTCCTGCCCTGATGTGTGAGTCCCTTGTTGCAGCCGCTGAGTCCGTTCACCCAGTTGAGCACCCCCGTCTTCTTCGCTGCTTTCCCAAGCAGGATGCCCTTCTCCACGCACAGGTCTCTCCTGAAGTACTCGTTCGAAGTACTGGAGACAAAGGCCCCCCCCCATCCTTGCTTCTGAGGAGCGCTGTACTTCCAGGACAGACTTGTGGGGAACTAGCTGGTCAAGAGACGCCTACCTTCAGACAGTGAAAACCACCGGGAATTTGTTTATTGAGAGTCTCCTTTGTGTACTGACTCCCATTACGTATTCTCTTCTCTGAGTTGCCTGTTCAAGGCTTTTGCCCATTTTTTTTTTAATCAAGCTGTTGGTCTTTTCTTAGCATTATAGAAAAGTTCATCACAAGATCTGTGTGTGTGTTTTTTTAAATCTATTTTGGCGGCAAACCTCCCACCCTAGTGTGGCTTCCCCCTTTACCTCCTTATGGTGTTCTCTGATTTTAAAAGCTTTCATTTTTTATGTAGTCCAACTTTTCAGTACTTTCGACTTTGCCTTTTCTTTTGAAATCTTGCCTAGGCAATCTGCAAACCTATGTGGCGATTGTGTCGTCTGGGAAGTCTTCCAAACACCGAGAAGTCTTGCCGCTTGCCGCTGGGCAGATGGAGTCTGGGGGAGCCAAGGAAGTTCCCAGTCAAATCTGTTTAGGGTGGTCCGTGCGTGGCTCTTCTTTCTCCATCAGTCTTGCCCGAAGGCGTTCCATTGTGTTGTTGCCTTGGTGATTGTTCACTGAGCCAAGTGGGCTCACGGGTGGGCGCAGGAGAACTGATCTGTGAGGCCGTGACCTTTCATTAGCAGATCACAAGGCCTTTCTGCAGGTCGTGGTCTGGTTTCTCTGGCTGGGCACTGACTGGGCTCATGCGTTTTCTGCCCTTCATTCATCTCAAATACACATGTCCAAAGCTGGGAAAGTCAAACTCACTGCCATCAAGTCGATGTTGGCAGGGGGCAGGGGAGAACTGTCCCTGTGAGTTTCCAAGACTATAATTCTTCACAGGAGCGGAAGGCCCCATCTCTCTCCCAAGGAGCAGCTGGTGGTTTTGAACTGTTGACTTTGAGGTCTGTGAGCAGCCCAACTTGTAACCACGGCGCTGCTGGGGCCCCTAGGAGCCCTGTCTGGTCTGGGATTCACAGTGTATATTGTGGCGGAGTCCTGACTTAATCTGTCCCACTGCTCGGGAATATTTTGTTTTGGAAAGTGTCATCCACTCATAAATTAGAATGTTGTTGATCAGCCCGATGGCACAGCCCTGAAGCGCTCTGCTGCAGACCCAGTGGCAGCTCAAACCCCTCAGTTACCCCCCCAGGGGAAAGATGCCCACTCAGAAACCCTGCAGGGCCACGTTACTCTGTTCTGAACAGGCCCTGTGGGTCAGAACCGGCTTGCCAGCCACAGGCATTTTGTATTGGGTCCCTGCATTAGACCGGAGGGTTGAATCTGAACACATTCCTCCAGAGACACATTTGTTTGTTTGTTTTCACCAATCCTCATCGTGGCCCCCACCCCACCCAGGAGCGAAGCAAACCTTCCGCTGTGACACCTGCGCCTTCGCCTCCTCTCGGATCTCCAGTTTTAAACGTCACATGAAAATTCACACCAGCGAGAAGCCCCATGGGTGCCACCTCTGCCTGAAAGCCTTCCGAACCCTCACGCTGCTGCGCAACCACATTAACACCCACACAGGTGACACACCACGCCCGGGTCTTCTTCCACGGACCCTGCCCAGGGTGGCCCAGACCCCCGTGCTCCTGCAGGACCAGACTTGATCACGCACCCGCACACACAGCTTTCATTGTGACTCCTCCCTCAGCCAGCCTAGAAAGGCCTGCATGCCTCAAAGGCCTTCCCCACAGTGCAGGCTGTGGGTGCAGGCAGGCGCTTCAAGTGCACGGCACATCAGAAGAAAGACCTGGCCATCCACTTCCTAAATAAATAAATAACCAGCCACTGGGAACACACCCCTCGCGGGCCCACCCGGGGCTGCACAGTGCCTGATCCTTACAGTAGAAAGAGCCTCTTCTGGATTGTTAAAGCACTTTGAGGTTTGGCGTAGATAGTGGTTAAGCACGTGGCTGCTAATGGAAAGGTTGGCAGTTCAACCCCATCCAGCCCCTGGCTGGAGAAACATGAGGCATCTGCTTTGTAAGCCTCACAGGGCAGTTCTACTCTACCCCGGAGGGCCACCACAAGTCAGCCATTGATGGATGCGGGAGTCACTGAGAAGATCCTAGGAAGGGCAGGGGTTATATGGTGGGCTGCTAACCACAAAGTCCTCGGTTTGAAACCGGCTGCTCCGAGGGAGGAAGCAGAGGCGTTTGACTCAGTAGAAAAATGCCGTCTCTGAAACTCAGAGGGCTGAGCCCCGGTGGCTTAAGTGGTTGAGTGCGGGACTGCGGCCCGTGGACTTGGCGGTTCAAATCCAGCGGAGGCTCTCAGGAGCAGCGCTGGGTAGCTCCCACGACCACCAGAGGGCAGTAATGCCCCCACACACACAAGAAAAGAAAGAAACTCACAAAAGCAGCTCTCCCCGTCCTGCAGGAGCTCTGTCTGAGGTGGGGCTTCCTCTTCCATTGGCAGAGCCTGCGATGCTTCATCTTAGGTTGTTTGCTTTGGTTTTTCTAGGAACCAGACCTTTTCCGTGCGAGGATTGTGACATGGCCTTTGTCACCAGCGGAGAACTCATCCGACACAGGCGCTACAAGCACACGCACGAGAAGCCCTTCCAGTGTCCCACCTGCAAGTACGCCAGCGTGGAAGTAAGTCCTTCCGTCCCCAGCTCGTCCCACCACTGGGCACGAAGCTGAGGGTAGCACCTGGGCGTTTCCAGAGGAGCCCTGTCTGCTCCCAAGAAGGTCAAAGGTTCCAAACGACCACCCACTCCCTGGGAGAAACAGCAGGCTTCCCCTCCCACTGACACACAGGCACAGCTCCGAGCTGGCATCAGAGACTCGACGGCAGTAAGTTGAGGACAGTTCCTGGGACTGTCAGCTCTCCGTTAAGTGCCCAACACTTAATCTGCCATGATGCCAGCTTCTATGACCTCCAACTCTCTTAAACAGAGCGGGTTATAATTTTCCCAGAAAGATGTTATTTACACAAAATCAGTGAGGGAGCATTACCCAAGCTATTTCCCACGCTTCCAACAGAACTCGGCTTTCTCTTGTCCCTTGGTGAGCGGTTGGAGAGGACACTGCACACAGGGCTGGCATTGCCCACAGAAATGGCTTCCCCCAGTGAGAAGTCCCACCACAGTGAGCTCGGTTTGAGTTTGGTCTACACTAGATATGCGGCCCCAGTCCCCCCTCCCAGCCACCCCCGCCTCAGTTCACTTGCTCAGAACCAGGCACCTCGCTGAAAATCCCAAGCAGAACCTCAGACCCTTCTAATGTAAAGGGACCATATTTAAGCAGGACACCATTGACTGAGAGGTAGAGGGGGTTCTTGATTAAAAATTTGGTCTATGGGCTGAGCCCCGGTGGCGTACGTGGTTGAGTGCGGAACTGCAGCCCGCAAGCTTGGCGGTTCAAATCCAGCGGCAGCTGGGTAGCGCCCACGACCACCAGAGGCAGTGATGCCCACAAAAAAAAAAAAATTTTGGTCTATATGGAGCAACAAAAATGTTCATAGAAAACAAAAATAGTATTGTAATATATTTATCTTAATTTTAAAATGCCGCGGGATGTTGTTAAATTGTTAAAAAGCAGGGTATCTGGTCACTTTATTCTAGTGCCAAAGAGACCACCCTGTTACGGGCTGCATCGTTCCCTGGATGGCTTCGTCTACATGGCATTGGGGGTTAGCCAGGAGCCCAGGTGGCACGGGGGGTTATGGGTTCCACTACAAACTGGAAAGGCCGAGGTTTGAATCTCCCAGCTGCTCCGCAGAGGACAGGCGAGGTGGTCTGTCCCTATAAAGAACAAAAGAGGAAGAAAGAAAAAAGCCAACAGGCCAAACTCAGACTGTCGAGTAGATTTGGACTCGAGAGGACAGGGGAGGCCTGGCCCGTGCGGTTTCGGAGCTGGACACTGTGATGAGCGCTGTGATGGGACACTGTGATGGGAGATTCGAACTGCCGCCTGGGAAATCCTTTGGGGCCATCCCCAGCTGTCCTAGAGGGTCACACGAGGAGTCAGGATTGCTTTGTCGGCAGAGGAGAAGAGACAGGCAGGACTTTCTGGACAAGCAATGATGGCTGAGCCCTGTCATCTGCTCTCTGCGTCTTTTCTGTCCCTTCCGCTGTGCAGGCGCCGCCGGGTCATGGGAAGCCCAGTTGGAAAGGGCTGGCCACCGCCCTGGAATGGGACAGAGTTAAAGAGGATACTGAGTTTAAAAATAGAGATGATGCAACCCTCTTTCATAAATTGGGGGATTTCACCCACAGAGTCAGAATCATGTGTCAAGAAAACAAAAAAGTGTTTAGGCTGTGGCTTTTTTAAAACAAGAGTACTTCTCGTCTGAGTCACGGGTTGTAACTGGATCAGGAGAACACAGAAAGAGGGGTTCCAACCGCACAGGGGCCTTAGAATCCGAGGCCTGGGATGGGCTCTGGGTTGGGACCCCGCCAACTCGGAGCGTGGTCCTCCTTGAGTCCAGCTGCCACGCACTTCTGAGGTTTCTGCCACTGAAAGTCCCGTGGGGCAGCTGACACCTGCGGGCCGACCTGAGCTGGCCAGCCTCCCAGCACCTGATTGAGGAAGCACACAGTGCCTGTGCTTGGGGACAGGGTGGCTCTCCAACCATCTGTGGTGTCAGGGAGGCTGGTCAGGGTAGGGACAGGTGACCTGTCACAGTGACTGCTTCTCATAGTGCCCCACTCACCAGGGAGCCTGTCAGCACCGTGCTGGCTCAGCCCACTGGTAACAGAACAGTCAGAGGCTCAAACCAGGGCTTGGGGCTGGAGATAGGAGAGTGGCACTGACCTGGACTCTAACATGAGCCCTCCCAGGAGCCTGGCGTGGAGACTGGGCCCCTGGTTGCCCACAGAGAGCAACTGGCCATCTTTGAGTCGGGCACCATGGTGTCTGACTCGGCGCCAGACCCAGACCCGGAGTTGGTGGGGAAGCTCGCTGCTGCCCTCCCTCTCTTGGGTGGAGCTTACATTCCTAGCAGGGCCGTGACCCTTCCCATTCTCCCTTTCTGTGGCCGTCTTCAATTTAAAAATTAAAAATCCAGATCTGCCCAGGCGTCCTCTCCTCGGCCATGACCGAACCAGCAAGAACCAGCTCAAAGCAAATAGTTCAGGGACCTGGTTCAAACCCACCAGCTGCTTCTCACCAGAAAGATCAGGCAGTTAGCTTCCAGAAAGATCTGCAGCCTTGGAAACCCTGGGAAACCCTGTGGGGCTGCTCGGGGTCGGAATCAACTCCAGGGCAGTGGGTTGGAAGGAGCCCGGCCGTGCAAAGGTGGAGCACCTCACTGCTAAGCCAAGGTTGGCAGTTTGAGCCCAGCCAGCGGCCGGTCGTATGTGAGGCACTGTGAAGGTGAGAGCTCAGTGCTGCCACTAGGGGGCTGTGCGTCAGAATCCATTCGAGAGCAAGTTGCTGAACATCCTGACTTTACTCAGGCAAAAGCGCATGCCCTGCCCTCGGCGCCTCTGGGCCAGGGCAGCTGCTGGTGAACTGCTTCTCATAGTGCCCCACTCACCAGAGAGCCTGTCAGCACCGTGCTGGCTCAGCCCACTGGTAACAGAACAGTCAGAGGCTCAAACCAGGGCTTGGGGCTGGAGATAGGAGAGTGGCACTGACCTGGACTCTAACATGAGCCCTCCCAGGAGCCTGGCGTGGAGACTGGGCCCCTGGTTGCCCACAGAGAGCGACTGGCCATCTTCGAGTCGGGCACCATGGTGTCTGACTCGGCGCAGACCCAGACTCAGAGTTGGTGGTGAAGCTCGCTGCCTTCCGAAAATAACCCTAACCACCCCACCGAGTCAATAGTGCCGACTTGTAGCTACCCTACAGGGCAGGGTAGAACTGCCCCTGTGGGTTTCCAAACTGTAAATCTTTCCATGAGCAGACAGCCTCATCTCTCTCCCTCAGAGCACTTGGTGGTTTTGAACTGTTGGCTTTGCTGTGAGCAGCCCAACGCAGAACCACTATGCCACTGGGGTTCCTTGTCCACTGCCTCAGAACTGAGAAGAAGCCCACAGGGGACGTGAGCAGCTGGACGGACCGTGGTTTCCCTACGTGAAATGAGCCCGAGGGAGCCCCCTCTCAAAACTGCTGCTCCCTAGGCCCCAAGGGAGCGTAAACCCACGGGATTCTTCACCCACCACCACGGACAGAAGGGGAAAGGAAGGGCTGTGGCCCAGGTTCTGAGCAGACCTTCTGTGCTCAGCCCTCGTGGGCGGTGTTTGTGGTGCGGGTCTCTGACAGCCGGTGACGTCTGAGGCCTTTCTCTCTGCCCCAGGCCAGCAAGCTGAAGCGCCATGTGCGCTCGCACACCGGGGAGCGTCCCTTCCAGTGCTCGCAGTGCAGCTACGCCAGCAGGGACACCTACAAGCTGAAGCGCCACATGAGGACACACTCCGGTAAGTGGGGCCGGCCGACTGGTCACTCACACGGTTCTGTAGGGCCCTGGCCCTTGTACAAAAAACGTCCCGTGGAGGGTAACGGGTTCAGTGTTGGGAGTTCGAGCCCACCAGCTGCTCTGAGACAGAAAGAGGCTTTCTGTTGCTGTCAACACCGACCGCCTTGGGCACCCACGGGGGCATCTCTACTCTGTCCTGGTGGAGGGCTGTGAGTCAGAATCGACTCCATGGCAGCGAGTCTGAGAAGCGTGTACAAGGAGCTGCGGTGGCGCAGTGGTTAAGCGCTCCACCACATAGCAGAAGGTCACTGGTTCAAAGCCGCCAGCTGCTCTTTGGAAGGAAGACATGTCAGTGTGCTTCTGGTGCAGATGGGGGCCCGGTGGGGCGGTTCTACCTGCCCTGTGGGCCCGCACCCCTGCGATGCGAGCAAGAGCCTTTGCCTAAAGGGACCTGTTGCCTCCAGGGCAGGGATTCCCCTACGGATCTGGCCGGCAGCCCCCCTCCCCCTAATAATGGAAAACATATATACTGCAGCCCCACATCCAGAGGCAAGTGTGGGTCTCTGCCCTCGCAGTCCCCCTGGGTGGGTCCAGCCTCCTCCAGGAGTATCACCCCCTTTGGGAAACGGTGTTAGGAAGGTCACACATTGGGGGACGGGGGCACATTGTGGAGGGTCTGTGGCCTGGAGCCTTCTACCAAGTGGGCTTCAGACGCGGGAGGACAGGCCTGAAGGCGCCGCCCCAGCTCCGGGCCCTGTGTCCCGGCTCATCTCCCTAGGAACTCCCGTACGAGGTCACGCGTGTTGTGTGTCGCAGGTGAGAAGCCCTACGAGTGCGACATCTGCCACGCGCGCTTCACGCAGAGTGGCACCATGAAGATCCACATCCAGCAGCGGCACACCAAGGACGTCCCCAAGCACCAGTGTCCCCACTGCACCGCCGTCATCGCCAGGAAAAGCGACCTGCGTGAGTGGCCTGCCGTGCCGCAGAGCCTGTGCTGGGCCCGGCGTCCCCTGCCTGTTGGGTGCCCTGGGTTCCTCTGGATAAGACGGACAGACCTTTCTCCCGCTTCCTGCCTCCAGAGCTCAGTGCCAGCATTAGTGCCACAGGGGACAAGCCCCGTGCCCTGGAGGCATTTCCAACCCAGGCCACCTCACAGGTGTCAGTCAACCGCCCCCGGTGCCCCCTTTCTGTCGGGACCACCCAGGGACTCCAAGCCATCTGCTCTCCGCCAACCCACGGGGTTTCCCCACTAAGACTTAGCACCAGATCTCTGGGCGAGTTCCAGGGTACCTCCTCTCCTACTTGCCTGCGCTTGGCTGTTCAGAGCTGTTCTCTGACTGCGCCAGGTGGCGCTGGCCTTGCTTCCCGGACGGCTGCTGGGCTTCAGACCCGGGAAGTGGTCTTCCTGTTATCCTGGGGCGCCATCTGGTGGCAGCGCCACGCCGCTGTCCAGACATGATTCCGTGGAACTTTGAGCACAGGAGGCCTTTCTGTGGACATCACTTTATCCTACGGGGCCTATTTTTTTTAATAGTATTTTCTTGTGTTTCCGGTGATGGTTGACACTGAAGTTGACACTGAAATCCGGGATCCCAAACAACCATTTCTCCAAATACTGTCACAGAGTTCACGAAGGCTCACATCAACTTCCAGGACAGGGTAGAAGGTGCCCCTGTGGGTTTCCGAGATTGTGAGAAGATAGCCTCATCTTTCTCACTTGGAGGAGCTGGTGGTTTTGAACTGCTGATCTTGGTGTTCGAAGTTCCACATGTAACTTCACTGCACCACCAGGCCTCCCAACAGGCTTCATACTGTGTGAACCTGCCCAGGATATCCACTCTGGTTGCTCCTTTTCCCTGACTCTAGTGTCTCTGTCCCCTGACAGTTCATATATTTTGTAATAGATCATTTGGTCTCACGTAGGTTTTCTCCAGAGTGCAGGAATCTGATGTTTGATTTCACATTTTCCTCCATTCTATTAGGGGCCCTGGTCAGAACAATTGGGCACCATCTAATTCTTCCGGGTCCAGGATAGACGAAGTCATGGTTGCTGGCAGTTGTCTTGTAGACTAGTTTCTTCTCTGAGTCTTTGGTTTGCTTCCTTCTCTTTCCTTCTGGATGAGTAGAGAATAGTTGTACCTTCAGGACCTATTTTTGCAGGTTAGGAAACGGGTTCACATGACCAGAGGGGCCGGAGGCAGCTGAGCTAGAAGTTCTCGTACTTTCTCTCATCTCAGCTTCTGGTGGGCACTTTTTTCTCAACACACCTGTGTGCTCCAAAGTGACTCAAACAAAGTCTGGGGCCATTATGTCTTTAGAAGACACAGAGCTCCTTTCAGGGGTTCTCCCCAGGATGAGGGGCACCCCGGGAATGTGAAAAGCTTTCCCTAATTCTGTGCGCCTTCCATGGCAGGACAGACTGTGCACTTGCCTAGAGCCACTTGGCCATAACCTAGCCCCCCGGGGCTCAGGCTGTCTTCCCACCTGCAAGGAGAGTCGGGGAGTGAGGCATAGGGGCCTGGGCCTCATCTGCCATGACTTTCCTTCACTTCCCAGGAGGAATGCAGGATGCTGGAAGATTCTCAAACTCCCCAGTTTCCCCAGAAAACCCAGATGTAGGGTTTGAAGGTTTGGGAATACCAGGACGAGCGAGGGCACTTCTCTGCCACCCTCCCCCGTGTCGGCATCACCTGCACCACTGGCCTTGCTCCGGGACTCTGCGGGGTGCAGGGTCAGGCGTGAGGGACACGTGGCAAAGCCACACGGACTCCCTATGATTCCCTTTGTTGACCCTGTGGTATGTGCCTTCCGTGTCTAGAGGACAGGAGGCAAGGGTCCCTGGTGGCTGAGTGTGTGTGTGTGTGTGTGTCCACGTCCACCCCTCCCAGGTACTCTGTAGGTGAAGCTGGCCCCAGACACGGTACTCAGGGCTGCCCCTCTCACTACCTCCTGTGTCCCGAGCTGGACATCGCCCTCCAGTGCCAGGGCATCTTGGACTCTTCTTTTCTTTTGGCCACTTGTCCTTCACTGAGAACACAGACGCCGTCTCTCGGCCACGTAGAACCACTGTGAGCTTACACTAACTCGGTCCACTCACTTTGTTTGGGAACACCTTCAGTCTGGCAAGGCCTACTGTGTGCAAAGTCTGAGTGCCTATTCAAAGGGGTACAAAAATGGTTTTTTTCTTTATTGCTTCAGCCTGAAAGCTTGGCCCCTGGTGGCACCCCATCGGGCCATCCCAACTCAGAGGTGCTGCTGCCATCTGGTGGGGACATCCCAGAGGGGCAGGGCTACAGGGGGCAGCGTCCCAGAGGGGCAGGGCGCATCCCAGAGGGGCAGCCCAGCATCACACAGGACTCAGAAGGCCTCCCACCACAGAGCCCCACCTGGCCCCAGGCATCAGCAGTGTGAAGGCTGGGGGTGGGGCCGGGCCTCCCAGGACTTCTGCCTCCCTAAGTGCGAAGTGCTCTGCGGCCCCCACAGGTGTGCACCTGCGCAACCTGCACACGTACAAAGCCACGGAGATGCTGTGCCGCCACTGCCCGGCCGTCTTCCACGAGCGCTACGCCCTCCTCCAGCATCAGGAAACCCATAAGAAGGAGAAGAGGCTCAGACGTCGCGGTCACACCCGCAAGCAGGTACTAGGCTCCAGCGATATGGGGGCGCAGCAGGAAGTGATGGGGTGGGGAAGAAGCGGGGGTGGGGGTCACGTGGGAGTCTCCATCCCTGTGACATCCCTTTTTGCGAAGGCTCCTGGCTGGGCAGATGGTCAACTGGCCGGGCTGCACAGTGAGTGCATGGGACCGGAAGGGGTACCTCCAGGGGGATCTGTTTCCAGAAACACCAGTCATCGAAAGCCATCGGGGAGGTTGGAGGGGTGTGGTCTCCTCTGCACACGTGGGGTCCTCACGATTGGGGGCGAGCTGTCGGGTGGGTGTGGCTGGATAGGAATATCACAGTAGCCCCCTCTGAGAAGCTGGAACACAGCCATGAGCCACGGCTCAAAGGAGCAATTCTGGGTGGGGCTCCGAGATTCCTAGAGGTCCCTGGGTCCATCAGCTGGACAGAACAGCAACAACAAAAAGCAACCGTTGCTGAGCAGGATTCTCTGGGTAGTGCAGCTCGAGCCTTGGGCGATAGGCCCGCAGCACTGCGGAAGCAAGGCCTGGAGATCCTCCTTGGGTCGGATGGATGTCAGTCAAAGTCACCAGGCAGAGCAAAAAAGAAGCAGGCCGCCACTTTCAGCTCAGCAACCCACAGTGCCTCAGTCTAAGTAACTTTGTCCCCATGGGCGGCAAGCCCCAGCTCTAACCAGCAGCCTTGTCTTTTCAGCCGGGCGTGTGCCGAGATCTCGGACCATGCTTCTCACGCAACCGCTTTGTTCTGAAAATCAGATTTTTTAAAAACAAATCTGTTCTTCGTGTTAGTTCGTAGTTGGTTCATCGTGGTTTTAAAATAGGTGGATTGAACAGAGATTCCCCCATAAACAAAAGCCCTGCGGGGTCCTCAGGATTTGTGTGAGGGCCCTAAACCGACTGCCTTCAAGTGAGTCCGACTCACAGCAGCCTCAGACATGGTTTCTGCAGGCGTTGGTCGGTGCAGAAGCAGCCCGCGCTGGCCTGTCGGCTCGCTGCTCCAGGCCTGGCCTGCACACCCACCAGGACTCCCCTTTGAAGCGTCTCGGGCTCGCTGGGCTCCAGAGGGCACCCTGTGTCGTCGTGGTGCATGGTCCGTCACTGGTGATGATGGAGGCGGACACGTGCTCCTGTGATCCTGAGTGCCCTGGCACCAGGAGCTCTGGGTGTGGCGTGGCTGGGCGTTGGCTCTGAGCCACAGGGTCAGAAACCACCCGGTGCTCCACCGAAGAAAGATGAAGCTTTCTACTCCCGTAAAGGGTTCGGGTCTCAGAGAGTCCAGGGGGCACTTCTGCCTGTCCTACAGGGTCGTTGGCAGGGAGTCCGGTGTTTGTCTTTCGGTCCGTGGAGGAAGTCTGAAGGGAGTCTTTGGGGATAGGTGGCTAAGAGTACTCGCCTCGGTGAAGGGCAGGGGGAAATGTGTTATATAGCTGACAAGGTCTGATGCGAAAACCTCCTTTAACTAGAGAAACCGTGTCCCCAGCCCCCTCCTCCCTCGCGTCACGTGACGTGCCTGTGTATCCACACTGGAGAGCCCGACTGCCTCCTCTCCTGCAAGAGACATTTTCTGGCTAAAGGACTTCTAAACACGCTCCTCGGGAAACACTGCGAGTCCAATTTCGTCCTGACTGTGTGCGCCCGCCCCGGGGGGGGGCGGGGGGCAAAGGCTGGTTCCCATGGCCGGTGCCCTCCCAGGGGCAGGTGGCAGCGTCCTAGTGGGTTTGGATCCCACCAGCGCACCTCAGGCCCGGCCACGGCCAGCCTGCACGGGGTGCAAGCTGCTGTGTGGCCAGGATGCTGAACTGTTGTAAGAAGAGGTCCGCTTCTGAGAACCAGCCGGTGAGAATCTTACAGATCCCAGCGATCCAGTCCTGTGGTGCGTGGTGTCTCCCCCAGTCAGGGCTTACCCCCTGATCTTCTGTCTCCAGCTCAGGGTCACAGCAGGCGATCCCAGGACATACAGAAGGCACTGCCACAGGGCAGGGAGGGGCTCTCTGTTTGGAGGGTGAGAGCCCGAGACTCCGGAGAAGATTCTGAAAGGGCAGCGGTCTGGTCTCCCCTCACCCAGGCAGGACAGTCCCCCATGTGGACTCTCGAGTGCTTTCTGGGAGTGCTCAGCCCTCCCCAAGCCCCATGCAAAGAAACCCTACATGCCGGGCAGCCTTGAGTGTTCTTGGTGACCCCAGAGAGGAGGTGGCCTTCAAGCCCTTCGTAGAGGTTCTGAAGCTCCTGCGGTGAGAGCTGTGCCAAGAAGCAGGCTGACTCTCCCTTCCCTCGCTCTAAGGGGTGTGCTGTTGGTGCCCGCAGGGGCTGCCATCAGCTGAAGGCTCGGCTGGGAGGGCGGCTCCTGCCATGGCCGCTGGCAGGAGACCTAAGTCCCTCTTCCTCCAGACCACTCCCACAGACCACGTGAGTGTCCTCCCAGCGTGGTGGCAATGTCCCGTCCCCCGCCCGCCCCCAGCGGAGATCTGAGAGAGAGCAAGAAGGAAGCCCCATCGGACCTCCCAGGACTGATGAAAGCAACACACCAGTCTTCTTTTGTCTTAGAAAGGAGTCCCTGAGCCTAGTCCCCACTTGGGGGGCTGAGAATGAAGCCCTTGTTAAAGGGGAGTGCACCGGAGAGAGAACCTGCCGGTCCCTGGCCACTTCCACAGCTGGAGAGAGACCCCCCTAAACCTCACTGGGGTCCGAGGACACGAGGGGACGGTGCTCGCGCTGTGCAAACAGTGTGGTGCCTCCTTCAGAGTCTCACCATGGAAAGCTCGAGCAGCCCCACTCCTGGGCAGAGAGCCCAGAGAACGGGGAGCAGTGACATAAACATACATGTGCGCACGGCGCTTGCTGCAGCGCTGTTCGCAAAAGCCAACAGATGAAGTCACTTAACTGCTCACCCACAGATGGTGGGAACCGCAGGGGTGGTTGCCGGCGGCAGCGGCAGAACCCCAGGCTTCTCTCTGGGTGGAAGAGCATCTTGGTTTTGATGGCAGGCGTCTCGTGCGCTTGGGTAGGCCTTGGTCCACGCAGCACAATGCCCGTCCCCCGACCCCCAGCGTCCCGCACCTCCAGATGTCTTGGGTTCGTCAATATTCGTGCTCATTCTGAGGATCTTCATCTCCTTTACGCTGAGTCGTAATCCATCCCCACTCTCTTCGGCAGCAGGTGCTTCAAGCTCTCTTCGCTGTTAGCAAGGAAGGCGTGCCAGCTGCCTAGCGCACGCAGCTTGTTAATAAGCCTTCTTCCAATCCTGACGCTGTGTCCTTCTTCGGACAAGCTGGCTTCTCTGACGACTTGCTCGGCATGGAGACAGCACAGGGATAAGTGAGCGAATACAACGCCTACGCACACCTTTCCTGAGTTAGAGCCATGCGTGTGCCCTTGTTCTAGTCACGCACCTGCCTCTTGATCCAAGCACAGCCTCCACGGGGGCACAAGGTGGTGCTCTGGAACCCTCCTTGTCGAGGCTCCCCCTACTTTGTCAGGTGCCTGGGTCGAATCACTGAGACACAAGGAACCACTTTTCTGGTACTCTGCTTTGAGCCACGGTGCATCTGACGTCATTCCACATTACCCAGCTCAAATTTCTGGCAGTTTACTTTTTTGTTTGTTTGTTTTTTTTGGCATCACGGCTCTCCGGTGGTGGGAGTAGGAGGCCCAGCCCCACTTCTGGAATTGAACCTCCGTCCCAGTGGGCCGTGGTTCCACGCACAACCACTATGCCACCGGGGCTCAGCCCGGCAGTTTACTTTTAAGGTACGACCTGCAGCCAAGGCCATGCAAACAAGGGTGTGTCATGTGCGAGTCACAGGTGGTTAATGAGGCTTCCTGCAATACGGAGGCGTAGGTAGGGTCTGGAAAGTGTGTGAGCAGCCACCTCCCCGGCAACTCTTGGATTCTTGCCTGTGGGGACAAAGGAGAATGAAGACAGGCCAAGCGGGTGTTCAGCCCAGAAGACTAACGGCCCACGAGGACCACAGCCTCCTCTGCTGAGACCAGAAAACTAGATGGAGCCTGGCACCGTGAGAGACAGTCCTGGTTAGAGTTTATTTATTGATTGATTTGTGTAGAACAACAGCACCGAGATCTGACGCAGCTAGTCTGAAAGAAACTAGAGGATCCCACATCTGTACCCTGAGACGGAAGACACGTGGAGACCCCCTTTCAGACAGATCACGGAGGGGATTGTAGCGCAAACACCACCATTCACAAGGAGAACAACCCACTCTCAAGAACAAGAAACCACAACAGCCATCCGGTCAATTGCAGCTCACAGCGACCCTTCAGACAGGGTGAGACTGTCCCTGTGGGTTTCTGAGACTCTGACCCCTTAGGGAGCAGACAGGCTCATCTTTCTCCTACGGGCACCTGGCCGTTAGGAACCGCTGACCCTGCAGGACACAGCCTGACCCGTAAGCCACTGGGCTCCCAGGGCTTCCACCATCAGCACTGCCAAGACCCAAAGGGCAGCATTTGTCCTGGAGAGGAGCAGACGGTGAGGACAGGGCAACCAGGGGAGTGGTCAAAGGGACCCTGGCTACCGCATGTCTGTGTGTGTGTGTGTGTCTGTGTGTGTATAGGTATGTGCGTAGGGGTATGTATGTGTATGATCATGTGTGGTATATGCAGTCCACATCTGAAACAAATTGTAC
>PVJH01036614.1:0-18633 GCA_004026705.1 Nesogale talazaci | reverse complement strand
ACCCAGGGACTTGAGAGGCGAACAAAATAAGAGATTTGGCAAGGTGGGTTGGAGCAGGGGCAAGGAAGAATCAGCTTGTACAGGGGAGAAGGCACAAAAGTGACACAGGTGGCTGGTTAATGGTGAAGGGGGGTCTGTAACAGGCAGCAGGCATTATCAATTTTCAACTTTAAGAAATTTTGGTGTGCTTAGTTGTTTTTGTTGTTTTTCTGGCCTGCATGAAGTACAGGCTTTCTCTATTGGCGGAGTTTCTGTACTTGTTGAGATCTTCCTGTGCTTGCTACTGGGTGACCATATTCCTCCTGCTGTGTTTTAAACATTTCGTTGTGAATTGGGTACAGGTTTACAGAGCAGATCATCACTTTAGCACTCAATAGTTTTTTTTTGGGGGGGGGGCATCACTGCCCTCTGGTGGTAGGAGTAGGAGGTCCAGCCTTGCTCCTGGAGAGCTGCTGTTGGATTTGAACCTCCAACCCAGTGGGCCGCCGTCCCGCGCACACAACCACTACGCCACTGGGGCTCATGCATGTTTTGCTACATTTCATTTATTGCAATCTCCAAAATGCAACACCATAACACCATTCATCCTTTAATTCGCCTTTTTTGTTTGCTTTTGTTTTTTTCTACAATCATTTTATTGGGAGCTTATACAACTCTTTTTTATCTGTTATTTATTTATTTATTTGGTGGGAATTATTGCCTCTGGTGGTCGTGGGCGCTACCCAGTACCGCTCCTGAGAGCCGCCGCTGAATTTGAACCACCAAGCCCGTGGGCTGCAGTTCCGCACTCAACCACTTACGCCACCGGGGCTCAGTCCAAGGGGGCTTATACAACTCTTATCACAATCAATACATACATCTATTGTATGCAAACCACATTTGTACATTTGTTGCCATCATCATTCTGGAAACATCCTCCTTCTACTTAAGCCCTTGGTATCAGCTCCTCATATTTCCCCTTCCCACACCTCCTCCCTCATGAACCCTTGATTATTTTTTAAATAAATCATTCTATTGGAGGCTCTTACAGCTCCCATCATGATCAACACACACATCAATTGTATGCATATCACATTTGCACACCTGTTGCCATCGTCACCCCTGAAACATCCTCCCTCCACTTTGGCCCTCAGTACCAACTCCCCATATTCCCCTCTCTCCTCCTCCTTCCCCTCCTCCATGAACCCTTAATAATTTATTCATTCTTATTACTTTTTCATATTGTACTTTGTCTCATGTGTCCCTTCACCCTCTCCCCTGCTGTCTGCACTCCAGAGAGATCATATGTAGATCCCTGGAATTGGTTCCCCCCTTGCACTCCACCCTCCTGGTATCACCGCACCATCTATCCTGAATTCCCCATGTTTCTGGTTCCAGTGTATATCCCCTGGTCTAGTTGGATTTGCAAGGTAGAACTGGGATCATGATAGTGGGTGGGAGGAAGTATTTGAGAACTAGAGGAAAGTTGCATACCTCATTGTTGCCACACTCCTATTTTTTTAAAGGGCCTATTAAGTAATGTGGGGGCAGAGGGGGAAGGAGAGGGATTATATTATGCTACTTGTCCACTCCCCACATGTATATTCATTATCACTCGGGTCTGGGGAATGATCTCTCTGATCCTAAAGTTCTAAAAGCAAAGCTACAGGTGCATTTGTGTTGCTTTCATCAATATTCTGGAAAACAAGTTTTAAGAGACATGAAAGAATGTATTACATAAATAGGATGTTTATAATAAAATTATAATCCACACATCTAAATCCACAAAGATAGAAGGGAAATGTTTCTCATTGCATGTATATCTTCAATTGTTTTTAAACTGTGTTCAGAGAAAATATTTGGCATTTCAATTGTATAAGTCAATTTACATCATGGGAAAGTTATTGTACTAGACATTCAGAAAACACAAAAATGAAAAGGATGGGGCCCTTGTTCTAGCAGCCCCGAAACCTGGCATTCCAAAGGCCATCTTATGAAGATCCCTAGAGTCATTCCATCAGAAGAAGAGAAGAGTACTAGATCTATTTTGTGGAGAAATGGTCAGTTCAACCTCTGAGCAAAGCAGTCTCTGAGCACAGGTGTTTCAGAAGGCAGAATAAGGCATCTCTTCAGCTGGGAAGGACTGAAGCTTGGAACAGGGATAATTCTGTAAGCTCCAATTAAAGAGATGAATAGAGGGGTTGGCTTTAGAGAAAGGCATGATAACAGATGAATTAAGAATTGGAAAAATTTAAATCGAAGATGGAAAATGGGGAAAAAAATCATATCGAACAATTTTCATACTCTATAGAGCAGAACTTTTGGGGGTTGGTGGCTGTGGTAGGTTGATAATAGGATAAGGCTGGGAGTTAAGTTTGTAGAAAATATTTGGACTAGCACTCTGAATGATCTTTATGTCAGGTTTCTTTAGTTTTATTATTTATTTTTAGTATTATGTTTAAAAGGGAAGAAACTTTGGACTTACACCAACTTGAATTTTAATCCAGAAATCTATTTGTGATGCATGTGACCTTGTGCAAATTACTTAAATCCTTGGAATCTCTGTTGTGAAAAGTACATAAATTGCTATGGAAAAGCATCTAGAACAGTGGTCTTCAACCAGGAATGAGTTTGTTCTCCATGGGACTTTTTGTCGTGGGTGGGGTGGTCATAACTAGCAGACTGGTATGCTTCTGGTATTGAGTGGAACTGCTCAGGGATGCTTCCAGGTATACTTCAGCGCACAGGGCAACTGTCACAACAAAGACACAGCCAGTCCAAGATAGCAACAATGCCCATATTGAGAAAGTTTGGACTGGAGAACAATATTCAAGGCATTATAAACCTTCAAAATGTTGGTTTATTTTCCCATTAATCACGGTAAACCAAACGGAAAGGAATCTTTACCCATAAGTGTCCACATCTGAAGTTTGTTTCATCCAATGTTGCAAATGTTGTGCTGTTTGAAGATTCAAATGTAACAGTGATGAAAAAGGAAAAAAAGTTTCATTTAGAACTAAACTTCCCATACAAATAAAACATTAAAAAAAATTCAGTAAGGGGGCTGAGGCCCGGTGGCATAGTGGTTGTGTGTGGGACTGTGGCCCACAGTGTTGGCAGTTCAAATCCAGCAGCAGCTCTCCAGGAGCAAGCCTGGGCCTCCTACTCCCACCACGAGAGGGCAGTGATGCCCCCCCCAAAAAATTCAGTAAGTTTAAGAAATACCCCCAAAATCTAGAGTCTGGTGACACCCAACGGTCCCCATGAAGTTCAACCCCTTCATGACCTCAGATTGCAGCAGGAGCTGCAAAGATCGCTTCACATGAGTAGTAAGATCCTGTCATCCTTGCTCTCCCAGGAGCTGTAGCAAAGTATAACAAGTGCTTTATCCCCGTCTGTAAAGGACAATGATGTTCAGTTGGTCCAAGTCCGCAAAGGACAATGATGCCTAGTTGGTACAAAGGTCAACAAATTGGCGAGGTTGTCCAGGGGTATAGAAAGAAACACCTCATTTCCATGCAGCGCATGCAGTATGAGAAAGTCAGTGGCACTGCTATTCTTGTGAGCATTCACCCGAACAAGGTGGAAGGTTGGTCATCACCAAGCTGCAGTTGGGCAAAGAGAGGAAAATATTCTTGAACACAAAGCCGAATCTTGACAGCTTGGAAAAGAGAAAGGCAGCTACAAGGAGGGGCTTATTGAGAAAATGCAGGCATGAACACAGCCAGTTGTGGACCCACAGTGGAGCAGATGTCTGGCGCGCGTTTCTTGGGAACTCTTCTCAGGAGGCGTCTGGAACATTTCCTTCCCTCTTGTTCTGTGATTAATGCATGGCTCTGGAACGTGGTCTTTGCAATTTTGACTTTTTATGAATAAAAAAATGGAAAGTTTCCTTACTAAAAAATACGTCAAATCTAACTCCTAATTATAATAAACCCACCGTCATCGAGTTGTTTTTGACGCGGCCTTACTGCTATCGAGTGGATTCTAATTCTTTGCAATCCAGCAGGGCGGAACAGAACTGAGGACCAGTCTGGACACGAGTTGGAAGCCTTGCTTATCACCCGTGGAGTGGCTGGTGGTTCAAATGACAGTAGACCCTGGTACTCGACCGCATCAACTCTCGACATAATCGGATTTCGATGAGAAATGTTGAGGACATTTTGCATCGGAGCTCGAACAAAATATGGCAATCCAACCCCGTACCAGTGATTTTTGTAAGCAAAAGCAATTCGTGCTTTGGTCAGTCAGCTTTAGTTAGTGTTATTATATGTTGTTTAAACCTTTTGAGGCGGTGTTCTAAGGTTCTGCTATAAATTTCTTAGCTTTTGTAGCTTTTTGTACCTTTTTAGATTAAAAAAAAAAACCTCATGGGTCCTGAGAGTTTTTTTTTTAAAGAATCATCATGATAAGAAATTGGTTAACCATGTTATCAATATTGTTGATAATTTAGGAAACCCTTTTAGAAACTAGTCAAGGAAATGCCTACAGCAGAACAAATTAGATATATTTTTAGAGAAAGCCAGACAGGTCCTAGTGAAAAAAGACAAAAAAGGGAGGAAAAAAAAAAACTCCTGAAAAGAAGGTATCAGTTGATTTTGTGGAAGGAGATTCCCCCTTCCAAGCAAAGACTTTCTCTCCATACCTCTTCTCCACATCTATGCCCACAGACCAACCTCCTTATCAATTTCAAGGCATAGGCCATACTATAGTTAACAACTTTTTAAGTCTTGTGTTTCTTGTTTAAATTACATAATTTAACTCTGAACCTACTTACTTTGAAATTGCTGTATAATTTTTTTATATATATAAAAAGGCAAGGTTAGGGTAAAAACTTGGTGATCGAGAACAGATTAATCCATTTTCAGTTGTTTCTTATGGGAAAAATTGGTTCGGAACTCAATTGCATCCCATCTCAATGCTCCTTTCAGAATGGCGGATCAGCCTACTACTATTGTATTGTCCTTTCCATTGCCCTTTGTAACCCACACATCACCGGAGCTCTTTTTCCAGGCTCGTAGCCCTGCTACACAGTGTTTTCAAAATGGCCTAGCACAGATAGCCTTCTCCTTCTCCCACGGAGCGATGGATGGGTATGGAACTGCAGACTTGAGGCTTTACCCACCTGAGTGACTCAGGCGATAAACGTGCCCTTTGAAAAAGCTCTAGGCTAGTATAAATTCTAGTTCTATTCGATTTGTTGGCTAAGAGCATGTGTAGCAGTCTGAACTACCTTCTTAAGGAAACTCTCAACTAACTGGACTTCTGGAGTAGGCGCGTCCAACTCGCTAACCTTTCCTTCAAGACTTCTGCAGTCCTTGATGTACATCATGTCCTCAAGAGACTCAAGTCCTGTTCCTGCAAAATGTTCTATGAACTTTGGGAACCAAGACACCTGAAAGAGCAAGGTTAGTCTGGAGGGTGGTCAGGGTAAGGTTTACCAAGGCTATTCTTGTTAGATGGCCCTTGTTAACCTTAAGAATGAACAAGTGCTATGTCCTCGTGGAAACAGTTCCTCTTGCAACCATTGGGAGCAACATTTCTCAGCATTGCCATTTCACGTTTTTGTAAAACTTTTCCGAGTAAGTCTCCATGATCATCCTGTGTCCTTGGGAAACTCTGTCAAGTTTACTCCTTTGGAATGCTGCTCTCACCCCTAAACAGTTGCCATAACTTTGTGAATTGAATTAACTGATTCAGTACTGTTTGAATCGAGTCTACTTTCGTCTTGAAGGCACCCCAAGGGGGCTAAAGTGGGTAGATTACTTAAATTGTCTGCAGCCACCTAATGATCACAGAGACATATTTATGTTTGTAATAAATGAATGGATCACTTGGAACCCTAGTAGCAATACTTCATTTTATCCTGTCTTATGTGAAATATCTTAGCTAAATATAAAGCTGAAACATACTATAGCTTTACCAGAAACATCTTACTGTCTCTGGTTTCTTCAGGAATGCAGACATTAGACAAATATGTAAATGTGAAGATATTTGAGTTCTTGAAAAGTCATTTGTGTCAAAAGTTCAAAGGATTGTGTGGTGCTGAGAGGCCAGAGAAGAGTGGCTATGCAGCTGTGTTCGGTGGCTGACTACCTGCATTTTGTATAGTCCTTCTTCCCTACCCCTTGGGGATGTTTCCAGGACCCCTTAGGGAAAACCAAAATCCATGATGCTCAAGTCTTTTCTATACTATAGTATTTGGATCTAACCATGAAATCTTCCTGTATACTTTAAACTATTTGTGGATTACTTATAATCTAATGCAATTTTAATCATGTAAATAGTGCTTATTCACTCCTCAGCTTTGGAGGGATTTCTTTTATCACTTAATTCATTTTTTTATTCCTTTGTTTCTGAATATTTTCCCCCGAGGGTTGTCTGAATCATAAATATAGGACGTGTAGATAAGGAGTATCCACTATAATGATTAAAAAACAAACGGATCCCTCAAACTCAATAATTTAATTCAATAACTTAAAATATACAGGAAGATCGCTTGGTTCTGTGCAAATACTACGTGCTTTCTTATAAAGGACTCGCTATACCGAGCTCACCGGCAGAGAGTCGATGCCCACTGATAAAGCCCCTATAGAACAGGGTAGAATGTCCCAGGTGAGCTTCTGAAACTGTGACTTTTACAAGAGCAGCAAGCCCTGTATTTCTCCCACTATCATGATAGGACACATAAAAACTTGCTTAATTCAAGGTTTCCAAGTGGTTCGCCTTGGTTTGAGCATGGTCAAAAAGAGCAACAATGGAAGGGACCACCATATTTGTACAGTGGGCAAGTCAGAGTGCTCACAGGAACGGGAACAAGTCTGAGTCCATGCCCTGCAAATAATGTAACCTCTGCCTTCGAAAACGGGACAGGATGTAACCCAAATCTCTTGACCAGTGGAGCCACAATGAGTAGCGCAAACACGTGAAGAGTGGGGCTGCCCTGTTTTGAACGGCGCGGTGCTCGCTCCAGCCCTACCAAGAATCAGCGTCATCCTGAAAGGGCTCATCTCCCATCTTGTGCAGCTCTCCCTCCAGAGCGCGCAACTGTAAAGAGTGTCCATTCTGATTAGCATGCTTGACCACCTGTTTCACACCATAGCTGAGACGGAACCGATTTGAAGTATTGGAAGTCCTAGTTGAACCCTTCGAGGACCTTTCATTTCACTATGGGAAAAAGAAACCGGTTGTTTTCTTATTAAAGGAGTTTTGAAAACATACTTTGAGTTTGATGATACTTTTTTAAACTGAAGAATCAGATCAGCAAAAAAAAAAAAAAGGGTGGGGGGATGGCTGAGCCCTGGTGGCGTTAAGTGGTTGAGTGTGGGACTGCGGCCCACGGGCTTGGTGGTTCAAATCCAGCAGAGGCTCTAGGAGCAGTGCTGGTTAGCTCCCACGACCACCAGAGGGCAGTGATCCCCCCCCCAAAAAAAGGATGAGGAAGAAATGGTAATAGCACTTCCTCCCTTGTCAGCAGTCTAAAATTCATTCCTTGATCTCAACTAACTGGTTAAAAATAAGAAAAATGGAAACCTTTGTCCTCTTTTACTTCACCCTCCTCCTGCTATCAATTCTTTCTGCACTGGATTTAACTTTCTAATCTGCAAATTAACTGTGATAGTTACATTATCCTGTGTCAACTTGAGGATATTACGGGTGAAGGAGTGGAGACTAGCCTGCCAATCAGGTCACAGCCTGATAATGCCTTCTTGTGGACATGGCCTTAGCATGAGGATTCTTGGAACTTCCTGCCTTTCTCCCTGAAAGTGGGCCACCCTCTGTCGTTTCCTCTGTTGACAAGGCAATGATAATGGCAGCCAGAACCCTGGCGATGCATCCACCACCATTGGATCCACAAGACTTCCCACCCACTGGCTTGTGATCTTCCTGCATGTGCTGCAAGAGTATGAAGGGGAATTTGTGGAATAATATCAGGCAGATGAGCTAATACTGACCTTATGGACTTGATCCTCACTGGGCTGAGTTGTTTTCTCAATATACAATTACTCTTTGATATAGAGCTCTCTCTTACACATATATGAGTGTTTCTGGAATTGTTTCTGTGGTTAACCCAGCCTAACACATTATGGTACTGGGAGTGGGGTACTAGAGAAACAGATCATGATGATGGGAAAGCGGATGCTTGTCTGATCTCTGCTTTATGGTAGTTTCTCTTCATTGGCTAGCCAGAGGTTAGATATGGTCATGCAGTTTACTAGGTCGTTTTCTAGAAAGAACATGGAAAATTAAAGTTTTGATTCCTTTCCTTGGTTATCTTTAGTTAATCCTATTTAAAATGGCAGAAATGTGATCAATGTAAATTTTGAGCTAAGGGGGCGAAATTGCCCCTTGACCTTTTCTTCTGAGACCATGCTGCTTAGTCCAAATGTCTAACAAAAAGCAAGCCTGCCTTGATGCAGTCAGAAGCCTAAGGTGATATCAATGGAATAGTTTAGATTATTGACTGACTTTTAAGAATGTGTTTAGGAGCTGGCCGCATGAGGATACTGATTTCTCTGCCTATTGTTACTGATATAATGTGTGATAGAAATGCTTATTGGGGATTAAAAATACAGTTTTGAGCCCACTTGCCTTTGAGAACCATTAACTTGGATTTTGAAATGGCTAGGACTCACCTGCAAAGAAGACGCTGAAAAGATAAGCCCCACTCAGTGCTTTGAGTGTTCAGGACATTTACACTCAAAGAAGACACTTGCTTAGGGTTTGTTAACAGATAGAAGAAGCTAAAAAAAACCTCTGTTTTGGGGAGGGGTTTGAACTAGTGGATTGTATCTAAAGCTGGAAAAAACGGAGCCATGGAAGAACTGTCCTCTCTAGGACTGAATGTTAAATGGGACTTTCAGACAGTCTGTAATGCTTACTAGGGACCACCTGGATCCACTAGTTGAGTGGAAGTGGGAGAAACACAGCAATAAAGAGATGGGTTAAGTCTGGCCAGTGATACCTGTAGACCTGGTTCACAGGTACTAGAGAAGGTGGAAATCAGTTGACTGGTCTGAAGTTGTCTGAAGTTCATGATTTAGTCCAGGGGAGTTAGGGTTGTTGAGAATCTGTGACAGGGCCCATGGTAGAAAGGCAAGACAGTACATAGGTACTCTGAGGAGGTTTAGTTGGCCCACACTGGGTTGACTACAACTTGCCCAAATGATTTTTAAGCCTGTGAATTGGTGCATATTGTTGCTGACTTTACGGATGACCTAACCTGATTTGATTTTGCTAACAGAGATAGACTCACTAGGTTTTGACTGGAATGAATGCTTCATATTAAGGAACATGCTTATTTCCTCAGAACACTGGGTTGGTATAAGTGGAAAGTAATTAAATTGGATACCCAAAAATGAGGGTATGGAGGCATGAAGCTGCTGGCTTACAAACTTTAATGGATTAAAGAATATTTTCATAGGATTATGGTGTAAGTATTCACATAACTGCCATTGTTAGGCATAGAATATTTATGTTTTGTTCACTGATAGGATATTATGTTTAAATGAGGCTGGAACATTTTTAATTGTATAGTTTTTAGTTTTATCCTGTTAGGCATGAATATGATTTTGTTATTGTTTTGTTTTAAAATTCAGTATGACTGAAGAGTTGTGTATAAGTGTCAAGTTGACAAGTGATGGTCTATGGTAGTTACATAATCTCATGTCAACTTGAAGATCTTAAGGGGGAAGGGATGAAATCTAGCCTGTCAATCATGTCAGAGCCTGATAATGTCTCCTTAATGGCATGGCCTTCTAATTGCTGCATTTTCTAATTCTCTTAAGAAACTGGAAATCAGAAATTTTATGTAAACCTTACAATTTATGCCCAAACATTCATAGTCTGACAATTTTACTCTAAATCAAATGGCCTAAACATTTTAAAAGAAAAATTTGACTCAGTATTATATTTCTAAGATTTGTCACATTTCTGAATTTCATAGTAGCTTTAAAAATATATCTAGATATAAAATTAGTTTTATTTATATTTAACAGTTTTACTGACAAACTATTTATATACCCCCCAGATGTAAGACTTATGCAAGCACCACCATCATCAATTCAGGGACATTTCTTCTTTCTTGTACTGTTGTTAACTCTCCATTTCCCTTCAGTCTCTCCTTTTATGTCCATTTGAATCTATTAATCCATTTGTTAACACTACAGGTTTGCCCATCCTGGATTTTCTATACTGAAAAACATACCAAGGCAAATCAAAGCTCAAATGGCCCAACAACAGTGACACAATGAAATAGAGAAAAACTTGAATAGAAAACAGTGCAAGAATATAAAAAACTGGGGCAATTATACATTGGATCAGGGGAGATCAAATTACAGTGTCATATTTTGAACTAAGTGTAAGTGCAGTAATTGGCTTTACAATGTACGCTGTCTTATACCAAGGCCTTACCCAACTTTGGTCCATAGAGAAGGTTCACCAGAGGCTTGATCTCAAATGGGAGACCCTCCAAATAGGTTTGAGGCTTTCACTGTCATCTGTAGTTTTCTACAATGTGTGTTCAAAATCTAAGCATGAATTCTATTATCACCTCCAGAATTTGTTTTTATTATCTGCAATTCTTGGGTATCATAAAACCTTGTTTTTAAGGCCTCTCTTTATCGGGACCTGCATACCTTTTACAAGCTCTCATCTCTTCAATGACATCTATGCCTTGACATGTGATTGTTCATCTTATGGAGGTAACTTATGTGTTTGGAGGATATTTGATTTAACTGATCTGGATCTAGGTTCTTGAGTATAATGAGGAAGTAAGGGAAAGTCTAACAGAGAGAAGAAACTCATATTAGAGATGTCCATGATTATTACTTCCCTTGGGAGTCATGTGGATGAACAGAAATCCACTTCTGTTTGGGCCAGGGGAGGCAGTGACCTTGAATATGTATAATCTGCTACATTCTGTTCCAGAGGCCACTTCTCTGGCTTCATGCATCATGCCTCAAAAAGTTGGAATTGAAGTTTTATTTCTTGAGCACCTACCATGTGTCAGGACACAGTTAAGGGTGTTCATATACATTCTCAAATTTAGTCTTTCGAACCACTTTTCCATAAGTAGGCTTTGTGTTAGACCAGGTTGACTAGAGAAACAAATTCAGGGACAAATGTATGATTTGTTCATATGCACACACACATACACATACATAGACATGTACACACACATATGATTTTATACCAAGAAATAACTGGATATCAAGAAAACACTCCAACCCAGTCCAGCTCAAGTCCGTAAGTCCATTGCTATTCCATAAATTCTTTTCCAGATTCACGCAGCCATAAACAATGATGCAAAATGCAGGAAGATCACAGGCCGGTGAGTGCAAACTCTTGTGGATCCAAAGACAGTGAATGCCCCTCAAGGACTTGTGTTAAGTTTCCAAGTGGAGTAGAACAGAGGAGGTCATGCCCCCCAGGAGGCACCTTCAGGTTGTGACCTGATTGACAGGCTAGATTCCACCCCTACACTTTGAGTTGACATGAAATTATGCAACTACCACAGGCTTTATGGTAGCAATTCTTCAAATGAGGAAACTGACACCCTGAGAGGTGAAGAGGTTCTTCCAAAGTTATATAGCTTGTTTCTTTTCCATGTATTCCTCCTCAATAAACTCAACCTAATTAAAAAAAAATTTATAAAGTCAGTTACATAGCTAATAGTAAATGACAATAATCAGCAGGGTAATTTTTTTTCTATTAAGTACATTGTGGCCAAGAATGGGCTCAATGTTATATTCAGGGGTCATGTGGAAAGAGGGGAAAACAATTTTGTTGCTTCTGTTTGGATACAGGATCAAAGGAAAGATTTTACCAGGATCATTTTGACCTCAGTCAGTATCTTTATTTACTAATGTCCCCTAATTATTGAGCACTCTGCCTAGAACACCAACAAAACCATGCCACATGGTTTTTAAAGAGGAGCCTGTACCAAGGGCTCAAGTGGAAAATGTTTGGAAATGTATGTGGCAACATGTGTGCAAATGTGCTTGTACAAATGATGTAGTGAATGCTGTAGTAGCTGTAAGACCCCCCCAATAAAATTTTTAAAAAGCTTTAAGAGTCCCCAATAAAATTATTAATAAAAAAATGTTCAAACAACCCTAAGTCTTCAAGATTGGAAAGAAATGTCTCTGCCCCTTCTGCCCAATGTTCATGTCTATGAATTCAACACCACAAGCTTCTGGTTCCTCCAACCCAGTAAAATCCTGTTTCCAGGGGACTTTTTGTTTTGGGGTCCCTTATCCCATATTTTCATCCTGGTTGCTTTCCCTGGGGTTTGTGCACTCTTTGGATTTTAATTCACACTTGTTGGGTGCTGATTCTAGTTTGAGACTTGGTGAGTTCTCTTGGAAGTCTAGTTTCTCTGATAATCTTCCTTACTTTGTCTAAGATACCGAAGAGATTAGGAGAGAAGCCCTTGAATCTGACCCACTAATAGCAACTTGTTCCTTTGCCTAATTAGGTCAGGAGATACAGAAGTATTGCTGCCCTTGAAATTCCTACAGTCAGATTAGGGAAGTAGGCATGAAAACAAAGAATTCTAAAACAATGTAACACATGCCCAGACCTAGTGCTTTCAGAGAAAGAGAGAGAGAGAAAGAGAGAGTGTTGAAAAATTCAACTTTTATGAGTTTTTTTGTTTGTTTAAAAAAAGCACGTCATCGCCCATCCTGGGACACATAGCATGATAAAGTCAGTGGGACTAAGGCTTATTGGGTGCCTTACTTGTTCCTCCAAGTGCCTTGTAATGGGTGAAGTCTAATCAACATCAATTTAGTCTAAGGACAAATGTCATCTTTTGCTGATTTTTCTTTCCTGCCTCTTGCTCCCTGGTTTTTCAAAGCACTACTTTTGTTTCATCCTCTTATTCTGTCCTAAGCAAGGAGCCCAGAGTGCTTAATCATAAAGAACCAGTAGTTCTTACATATCTCTAAGGAGTCTTCACTCATTAGATTCGTGTCAAACTTGGGGGTTAAAAGTTAACAGGGAAGATTCCAGCCCTCGTCATGCCCCAGTACAAGGCTGAGTCATTAATTGACCTTGGCCTCGAACCTGTAAGCATCTCCTCTTTTTGTCTCTCCATGGCAAAAACTTTCCAAGTACATTTCCATGACAAACAAGATTTAGCCTTAATAAAAGGAGCTGGTCTATTTTGGTCTGAGTCTCACAGGAAATCAAGTCTAGGAAAAAAAGCTAAGTGGGTGGTATCTTAGTCATAACCAGGTCTGTTGGGGTTCCCACATCTCCGTGGAGGCCACCATACCTGCAATAACCTAAAATGCAGGCAGGGGGTGTGCTCAGGATCTCTTCGTCCTTTAAGACTCAAACTCAATGCCATCGAGTTGTTTCCAACTTTTAGGACACAGTAGAACCCTTCCGAGATTGTAAATCCTTAGAAAGCCTCGTCATTTTCCCACAGAGCAGCTGGTGGTTTTGAACTGCTGACCTTGTGGTTAGTAGGCCAATTTATAGCCCATATACTACCCTGGCTCCTTTATGAAAGGTATGTAAATGCCTCCATTACACCAGTACTTTACGCAGGACAGCCATAGACTTTTATCAGTGCATTAAAGGAGGCCTCAAGCAGCCCCTGGAAGGCGAAAAGAATCAAGCACTGGGCTACTAGCTCGAGAGTTAGCAGTTCAGATCCACCCAGAAGAGGCTTGGAAGAAAGATCTGACCAACTCCTTTTGTAAGGTCACGGAGCTGACACAGTTCTGCTCAGAAGCACCTGTGGAAGTAGGGTTGCGTCTAACAGAACTAGTGGTCGTGGTGTGTTGGCTACCAGAGTCACTGGCAAGGTAGGGTTGTGTGCTGACAGAAATGAAGGCATTACAAGGAACTCTTCTTCCTCGGAGTGACTGGTGGTTTTTTAACCACTGACTTTGCAGCTAGCAGTCCAACATGTCCCAGCAGCAGGGCTCTGCGGGCTACATTGCGGGTATCTGATTTGCAAACACCTCCCCACTGCTCCAGTGCCCCCAGGGGGCTGGATTGCCCACTTGGGGGAGCACTGATTTAAGCCTAAAACCAAATCTGTCATCACTGAATTGATTCACACTCAGAGCAATCATCTGGGATAGGGTAGAACAGTCTCATGGGGTTTCGAAGACTATGACCTTCAGGGAAGCAGACTAGACTGCTACATCTTTCTCCCGTACCATGTCTGATGCCTTTGTACCAACAACCTTTTGGTTAAAGATCAAGCATGTAACCACTGTACCACCAAGGCTCCTTTTTAGGGTTCCCTACAATGCTCCGCGAGACTGCGAGAGGAAGGAGCCCAGCATGCCGATGGGACCCAAGGAGGCAAGCAGGTGACAGGAGAGCCGCCCAAAGGTGAAAAGAGAAAGATAAAGCGGGTGCGGTGGTTTGCAAAGGATGAAGAGGTACTGAAGAGCTCCCCCTGGCCGCGGGCCGGGACACTGCAGGGGCTGCTCCTGTGGGAGGCTAGGGTCCCTCTGCAGGCTTGATGCCTTCAGCTGGGGGGAGGTGGGGGCGCGAGCCACGTCTAGGGGTGGGATGTGCTTTCCCAGAGGAGGCTGCAGCATTGGGCGTGACAAACTCCCGGGGTCTCTTCCCAATGGCTGGGGTCTAAACTGAGCTGGGCGGAATGAGGATTTCCAGGAACAATCCCTGCGCTCACCCCTATTCCCAAACCCCCTCTCTTTACGTCCCTACCCTCCCTTCCCCACCCCCCCAACACACTAGTGCATATTCCTGAAATTCTCTGGGGGACGCATGCCATCACAGGACCCCTGGGGCCAACATCCCTGTGAACTCACTGCTAAGTTTGTGTGAATACTTGGTCAGTTCACAGAGGGGCCAGGGATGCTGGTGAGAGGTTTCTGGCAACCCCGCTTCCCTAAGGACCCCTCCCGCCTCTTTTGGCTCCCTCCCCGTTCTCCCTCCTTTTCTTCGGTCGGGTTTCTTCCCCACCTCCTTCCCTCGGAGGCTCCCCCCACATCTGTCCGCAGGCGTCATCCCCCTCTCCCCTCCCATTTCCCAGGCCGTAGTGGCCCTCTCTTCTCCCTCTCTTCTCTCCAGTCTGTCGCGGGCTGTGGTCGGTGGCAGTGGTGGCCTGGCTGTGCTGGAGTGGCTGTGTACCCGCCCCACGCCCTGCCCCAGAGAGAGTGGGTGACCGTTTCAGGGGCGCTGGGATCTGACTTGGGCAGTCCCCCCAGGACCCACTAAGCTTCACAGGTAAGGATGAACCCCATCTCCCAGGGAGGGCTAGAGCCTGGAAGTCTCCCTGAGAAAGGCAGGACTCCCTGAGGTTTCTTTGAGCAGCTTCAAATAGAAAGGGTCAAACTTAAGTTTCAGACCCAAAGACATTCACGGACCCTCCAACGGGCAATTATGTGCTCTGGCTGTCGCACAGTTTAATGCCAACGGTCACAAGGTGTGCCCTGGGACATCAAAGGAAGGCTTTGTGTTCTCACGGTACCAGAAGAGAGACCCTCTCTACTCTTATGATCATGAACAGATGCCGGGAAAAGGTGTCAAACTCGTTCCTGGAAAGTCTGCTCTCAAAGACAGCCTGTTTGGCTAGGCTAGTGTGGACTAGGGTCTGCTCCCTTCTCTCCCTCCCTCCCTCCCTCTCCTAACTCTTCTCTCCACTTGAGTGTCCTGGTCAGCCAAATGAAGAGAAAGTACTTTTAATACGGGGAAGGTGACATAGAAGTGAAATGAAAAGCTGTCGCCAAGGTTTAAAATACTCTAGTTTAATAAGGGGTGGGGGGAGGGCTTGATGGATAAAAGGGGTTTGCGAAATAATGATCATTGTTAAAGCAGGTAGTAGATCCCCAACCCCCAAACCAAACCCACTGTCCCAACATCACAGAGAAGATGCAGGTTCACACAGGGGGTCTGGACCTGTATTTAGGGGACCAGACCAATACACCAAGGCAGCCCCACTGCACTGAATGGAGTCTAATTCCGAGGGACCGCATGGGACTGAGTGGCGGCTCTGGGGGTTTCCCAGGCAGTGCATCTTTATGGCAGCAGAAACCTCTTCTGCTTTCGCAGGGGCACCGACCTTGCAGTTGGCAGTCCTGCATATGGCCCCAGGGCTCCTTTAGATGTAGGAACGGGGTTTCTGCTTTGCTTTTTGTGTGTGGCTGGGTGTCTTTTTGAAGTTTCCTATCATGAAAAGTTGTAAACACGACTACTGCTGGAGTCCTCTGATTTTGTACATCTTTCAAAAGGACGCTGCATGGCTTGCCTGCCTTTACAAATAATCTTTAACCCTCTGACTTCTAGCATTGCATCCCAGGTGTATCTGTATAAGTCTACCATAGGTTATAAAAATTATATTTTGCTGCCTGGGAATTAGGCTTAAAATTGGGCTTTAATATAAATGAAAGATTGTTGAGAGTCCAGCCAATAAGACTTGAGGTAGCAGCCAAGCCTTCTATGGCATTTTGTTTTTACTCAGAAATTCAAGGAGTTCCTGAAGTAGGAAGGACAAGACGTGGATGCTCTCACTTCCCTTCCCTGACAGCACAGAAATCGACTTTACAAGTTCTTTAATGGGTGTAAAAGTGAAATTGTGTGGCACATTCCAAGACAGGATACATAATCGCTAGTGTGAGTTTATTTTTCCTATTGAGCGAGGTATTTGTATTCCTTTCCCCAATGCTCAAATACACAAGGCAAGCGCATTGCGATGCTAGCAGCATGCAGTTAGACTTCAGAAATTCTTGACATTGCTGATGAGGAATCTGAGGTCTGGAAGTGTTTGAACAGAAACTTCAAACAATGAGACCGGAGTGGCTATCTTGTAACATTGCTTAGCTCCAATCAGAAAATCAAGGTCTCCAACAGGAAAAACGGATGTTTTTAGGATGAACAAAACAGCCCGAAAAGTATCTACCTACCGATATTCTTTTTTAAAAAAAATTTTTTTTAAACCTTATCTACTGATACTCCTTTCTCCCAAAGCTCAATCTTGAAGATACGAAGACAAGCCAGGAACCACATACTGTGCACCTCATAAGGCAGCGCCCCTCGGAGCCAGCAGAGAATTCCCTTGGGGGAGATTAGTGCCACCCACTACCAGTGTGCTGCTTTGCACACAGCACAGCCCTTGCACACAGCACAGCCCTTGCACATATGGAAGTGTACATGTCCTGGAAATAGAGTAGCTCAAAAAACAAAAGGAGGTGCACTTTTTTTTTATTTTGACAAGAACCAGAAGTTCCGAGTTACTGTCAAATAATCAGATGTGTAATTTTATCAGCTCCCTTCCCCTCCAATCCTGCCAACATATTTTCAAAGCAGACATTACTTTGTCTCCATTCCTGAAACTAAATTGGAAAATAATGCTGTGGAAATGATAAGTTGAATAGAAATTGGCGCAGTGGCAAGGAACTCGCTTGCTTTTTATTTTCAGAGCAGAATGCACAGATAATTGATCTCTTAGGGATGGGGCTTGGGGGATTCTAACGGAGCTGATAAACATATATGGAATATTTGGCCGCCTGGAATGAATTGCAGCACATTTGGGGGATGACTTAGCAGTGCTGTAGGTCATGGAAATGTGCTGGAACCGAAGGAGCTTTTGGAAAAACCACCTGCCAGAAAATGCTCCGGCTGTAGACAGCAGTATCAGGCCACAGCTCATCAGGATGGACTCTACGGACTGTAGGTGGGTTTTCTTAGCGTGATACATTCCATATGTTTCAACCATTTACTATATTTTTCTAGCCAATTGGATCTCCTCCCGCTGCCCCCGCCCCCCACATGCTTCTAAAACAAATTCTTATTTCACAGCTAAAATGATTGCACACAATTGAACTGCATGCTATTGAACTTGCCTTCAGCAGGCTAACTCTGCCCTCTAGTGGTAGCAACAGAGTTAGCAGGCAAATGCCAACCTCAGTGAAATGGGACTTCAAGGCTGGATATTTCAACCCACCCCCACCGTGCGGCAGTTTGGAAGTCTAGCTTTGAAAGCCTTGAAAACGCTCTGCTCTGGTGCCCTGGGGCCACCGTCCTCGAAATTTTGCAGTCATTTTGATAGCTGCGAAGGGCTGGCAGAAAGGTTGCTACAAACCGAAAGAGGGTTTGAATGGGTGCATACTACCGCACTTTGCTCTCAGTAGCATGCTCTTCATGAGTCTATCTGCCCTGCTCTCTAGCGCTCTAAGTCCGTTCTACCCTCAAGGATTATCATGATCTTCTGCGTTCAGTTCTAAAGGTGCCTGTTTGTATAGTTTTCCTTAAAAGGAAACTTTTCATTTATAGTTAAGGCTTGGATCCACACATTACTTTTCATCTTGTATCATTCCCTCCATGCTCTATGTAAACATGTGGCGCAGAGAAGCAAAAACCAGACTCTAACCTTAACAAGTACATTCGCTTCCTATTGCTGTTGTACACAATTACGTTTGACCTTCAGCTGTAGAGGTCAGAAGTCTAAACTACTTTTTCCAGCTTCTCCAGGCAGCCTCTTTCCTTGACTCGTCACCCTTTGTCACTTAACGTCTACTTCCATCTTCTCATTTTCTCCTTTATCCTGCCTCCCCAGCTCACGACAATGCTGATTACATTAGCCCCCCCCCCCCCATTGGAGCAATCCAGAATAATTCCCCATATAAATGCCCTTAATCTAATCATGCTTACAACGTCCCTTTC
>PVJH01036613.1:0-19151 GCA_004026705.1 Nesogale talazaci | reverse complement strand
TTCCTTATACCCATATGCGTGTCTCTGAAATTTGTTCCTCTAGTCTACCCGGACTAACACAAGCATCATGCCCTCCCACCTTGTCCTCATCTCCCTCACGGGAGGGTGCAGAGCCTCCCCTCCTCCAGGGCAGCCTGCAGGTCCCCATCTGGGGGGTGAGGCAGGGGAGGGCACGGGCCATGGTGGGCTGAGCAGCTTTCTGGGGGCTCTCCGTCAGCCCCTCCCTCTGGGACCCCACGCTGCAGGTGGCAGAAGTTCTGCTGCTCCGGGAGACCTGGAACTCAGGCCGCTGAATCAGGTCTGATTTTCTGAGTTCCCTGCAGAGGGTGGAGGGTCACAGCCGTATTTTCCTCTCTGACTGCTGCATCCACGAGCAGGGATTGTGGATCCGAGTCAGACGGAACCCTTGACCCCTTCTGTCTCCCCCATTGATCATGACGTCACTGACGTCAGCTGCATGACCTCGGGTGTCCCCACGTTGAGCTGTGGTCCACACTGCAGGCTGCCGTCTGTGAGCGCCTCCGTCGGCCAACAGGTGGTGTCATCTGCACATTGCAGGGTGCCAGTGGGGCTTGGGATGTGGGAAGTCGGAGTGCCCGCTGCGGGAAGACCTTTCTCTCCGTGTCTGCTCTGCTGGGATTTCCTTGCCCTGAGCCTGGCCCCGATGCTCTTCTCCTGGCTCAGAGTGTGGCTCCCCTTGTCGCTGGCCGGCTGGCTTGCTGGTTAATCTCTTCCATTTCTCCAAGGGACTCCCTCCTGACTGGGTCTGCACTGACCCTACCTCAGGGACTGAACTCAGACACCCTGTCTGGAGGGGATTAGCCCCAGGGGCTCTGATGTGATCAGTGAGAATGCTTAGTTTTGGAGGCAGAATTCCAGCCCTGACCACCTCCCGTTTCTTTAATGTTTCTTTAAGCACGGCTAGAAGCTGTTCTGAATTTGAGAATGAGGTTCCACACACGGAGCGGAAGCCCCTGATGAGGCTGGTGGGCCTGAAGGAGACGGAGGTGCAGCCGTGTGACCAGGGGAACCCAGGAGAGCTGAGGCAGCAGCGTCATCAGGTGCTGGTCAAGGCGGAGACACGTTTGGGTGGGAAGCTTCCCTCTTTCAACTCATGGCCGCCCTCCACACACTGGAGTTAAGCAGGAGTCTACAGAATGTTATTAATAGATTGGTTAACACGATATTCTAGGTGTGTATGAAGGGACTCAGCCTTAGTCTAAACCTTAACTGACTGCTCCACCATTTGTGGGAAAGCCAGTCCCCCACAACCAATCACGGCTTCAATAGCTCAATTTTGTGAGACATATATACATTAGTAAAGTCATAGAGAATAACAGAGATAGAAGAGAGTGAAATGAGAGTCAGACGGCTTTCATGGCAGCAGGCTCACCTCCTGGACAGCCACGATCTCACTAGCCAGGTCAGCACACATCGCAGGCAAAGGGGGCAGGAGAATCAGATTTATGACTAATCGAGGATTATATACCGTTGGGAGCCATGCAAGCCTCCAAATTACAGGTAAAGACCTACAGCACAGAAAAGGGGTTTCCCATAGGGGCGACAATAATGAGGGGCATGATCTAGGGGTGTATATGCAATAGGAAGGGAAGGATTATGGGTAAACATGTGACAAGATGGCTGGATCCTAGAGTCATTATGACAGTGTAACCTTGTGTGGTGGTGGTGAACTTGATGTCAATTTCATGATTGGGATGTAGGGGTGGAGTCTAGCCTGTCCATCTGGAGATGGCCAATGATCAGACAAGGGCGCCTCTGTGTGGGCATGGCTTTCTCCTGGGAATTCTGGGAAGTCTCACGACATTTCCCTGATGGAGATGAGAGACCGTCTTCCCAGTTGTTGAGAGTTGCTCCATGGACAAGACAAGATGGCAGCGTCTGAGGAACAGGAGCCAGAGGAGAAGCCACACAGCCTTGCCCTGATGGAACCAGAGCTCGGAAGCCAGAGAAGTCACAGAGCTGAGATGTTTCTATCACGAATGGATACTACTGATGGGCCCTGAGCCCTGGAACCGAAGAGCCTTGAGGGGACCCCTGCCAGAGTTGGGACTCTGCACCCACTGGCCCGTGACTTCATGAGTTGGAAAGAGACTTTAGATTGGTATCGGACATATGGACTAATATCGGATTTATGACTTTGAGCTGGATTGGGTTGGGATGCTTTCTCAATGTTCCATTCCTCTTGTCTATAAACCTGACCCTTATATCCATAGGCGTGTCTGTGGATCTGTTTCTCTAGTCCACCCAGACTGACACACCGTGCTTGTTTTTGAGTTTGAGACTTGATTTAGCCTAAGTTTTCAGGGGATCCCTGTGGTGGGATCAGACAGTTAATTGTCTGAAGGCTGAATGCCTACAGGGAGGATATCTCTAAGCATCTGACCTCCCACCATGTGCTGGCAAACAGACACTAATAGTTGGCACTTGTTGGGGGACACAAAGCTGAGGAAAAGTCTTACTATAGCCCACAATTCCCCCTTTTGTTTTATATATAAAATTTAAAACAGCCACAGGGCCAAGGTGGTCATTGTCTTTATATTGAAAGCTGTCAAGGCAAATATAATGATCAAATAAATAGAGTCCAAAATTCAGGCTTATGGCATTCATTTTGAATGCAGGCATGGGAAATAGAGTCCCCCTGCCCATCTGCTAGTGGAGGAAGAATGAGGGGTTTGGATGCCATGGCCTGAAGAAATAGAACAGATAAGAATGTCTGCTTGTATGGGGAGATAGAATCAACCATGTGCTCATTTTAAGGCAGCACAGCTTTAAGGAGAGAGACTGTGGACATGACAGATTACCATAGGACAATGTACTTGGACTCTGTCCCCGACTACCAGAGTGGTGGCCTTCCTACCGTGGAACACTGGCCTTCCAGATTCCCCCCGTCGGTGTTCGTTTCCCTCAGAGCTAGTTTCCCACAGGACCCAGTGTGATCTGGGAGTGCTGATGCTTCTCAAAGTGGGGGTAAATGTGTCCTTGGGCAAGGTCCAGTCTGGGGACAGCACAAATGGGCCTGCTGCAATGCCAGGAGGCCCAGAGGACATCAGGTGTCCAGTAAGGAGCCTCACAGGTGTGCCTGGCCACAAAGACACCCACATACCCATGCCAGACCTGGCCCACAGGGATGTGGAGGGGGGAGATGTCATTTGGGAAAACACCCTTCCCAGGTGCACACCCTCCACCCCGCACCCACACCCTCACCACTGCGCCCCATTACTAGCCTGGAGGAGCAGGGGAAGATCAGGCACTGTGTCTGAGTCCAGGTGGCACCTTGTAGAACGGGCACTTTCCCGGGCACCTAACAGATGGACAGAAGGAGGTACTACCAGGTCTTCCTCCCATTAGGGAGGCTATGGATTGAGAGCTTTGAACCCACCAGGTGCTCTCTGGGAGACAGCTTGGTGACAATGGCTGACAGAAGGTTCCACCCTGTTGTGATGCAGTCAGGCCTAAGGCCATACTGGGTATCAGTGGAGATAGTTCAGAGCAGCATTAAGATAGAAGAGCATTGGACTTGACTGCTTTAACAATTGGGGTTAGGGTCTGTCTGTACTTAGGTCTATACTGTTTCTTCTGTCTACTGTTATTGATAGCATGTTTGATAGAAAGGTTTATTGGAAAGTAAATATAGAGAGCTTGTAAGCCCACTTGCCTTAAACCATTTAAACTGGAATTTAAACTCGTTAGGACACATCTGCAAAGAAGGTCCTGCAATCATAATCCCACACAGTGTCTTGAGTGCTAGGATCTTCTAAGGAGAAGAGACTTGCCTAGGGGGTTGTTGACTGATGGAAGGGGGAAAAAATGAACTATGTGGGTTTTTTGAATTTTGAACTAGTGGTTTGTGTCAGAAGTTGGGAAACATTTTAGAGCCATGAAGAAACTCTCCCCTGTGAGACTGAACATTAAAGGGAGCCTCTGGGGCAGGTGGGAATGCTTGCACCTGGATCCACTTGTGGAGGGGCGGTGAGAGACACGCAGCAATAAAGAGATGGGCCGAGTCTGGCCACTAACACGTGTGCACCTGGTTCACAGGGAGTAGAGGAGATGACGGCAGTGGGTTGACTGGTTAAAGTTCATGACTTTAGCACAGGGGGTAAGGGTAAGGGTTGTTGAGAATTTGTGACAGGGCTCCTGGCCGAAAGACAAGTGAATGCTCAGATGTGCCTAAGTGAGGCAGCCCCCACTGACTTGACCAGCATCCGGTCAGATGAAGAGAAGATTAAAAAAACAAAACTTTTACTGAGGGTTCTGACATCTCTTATCACAATCTGCACATTCATCCAGGATCTTCGAGTCTGTGAACTGGCCTTCTAACTGGCCTGTCCTGATCTAACTGTGCACATGGAAGCAGATTCACAAGGTTTCAACTGGAATGAAGATGCCTCACTTAAAGATTGTCTCCGCAGAGGACTGGGTTGGTGTCAGTGGGCTGTACAGAAATTCAATAGCCAAAGTTGGCTTACACACTTTCCTGGGGGGTGGGGGGAAGATTGTTCATAGGATTATGGTGAAGGTGTTTGCATCAGTATAGGATATTTTTGTTTTGTTTACTTATAGGATTTTATGTGTAAATAAGGGTCATTCATTTTAAAAATAGCATGCGGTTTAATTTTATGCTGTCAGGTACCGATTTGCTATGATCGTTTGTTTAAAAATTATATACGGTGGCTGAGGCCTGGTGGCCTAGTGGTTGTGTGTGGGACTGCGGCCCACAGGGTTGGCAGTTCAAATCCAGCAACAGCTTTCCAGGAGCAAGGCTGGGCTTCCTACTCCCACCAGGGCAGTGATGCCACACAAAAAAACACAAACACACACACAGACAAAATTAAATATGGTTAAAGTGGGGTATGAAAGTGTCAAGTTAGAATGATGAGGGCAACAAATGTACAAATGTGGTTGACATACAATGGATGGATGGATGAATTGTCATAAGAGTTGTACAAGCCCCCAATAAAATGATTTATTAGAGCTCAGCTTCCACGGTGTAGTGGTTGTGCGCGGGACTGCGGCCCACTGGGATGGAGGTTCAATTCCAGCAGCGGCTCCACAGGAACAAAGGTTGGGCCTCCTACTCCCACCACCAGAGGGCAGTGATGGCCCAAACAAAACCAAAACCAAAAAGTGACTTATTAAAAAAACAATGTTCCAGGTTCACTATCCTTCAATAGAAAGAGGAGATAAATTAGTTATCCAAATTTTTATTATTATTCTATATTGTGTGACACTTCTAAGTTTTTGTTTTTTTTATGTCACTTAAAATCAGTTTGCTGGTAGCTACAAAATTGTTGTTAGTTGATTCTGATTCATGATAGTATATTTACTGGAGTATTACTTGTGATTCCATTAACTTTATCAATCAAGAACTAGCACCTTAAATATTAGAGCTTTCAATTCATGATCATGTATTATTTCTTCATTCATTTAGATATTTGATTAAAATTTTATACTTTTCTATAATTAGATACATTATATGTTCTGTAGATATTTACCTACTTTGGGTTTCTGGAACTGTTTTAAATGCTTTTTTTTTTATTTCAAATTCCTGGGGCTGAGCCCCGGTGGCATTGTGGCTGTGTGTGGGACTGCAGTCCAATGAGTTGGCAGTTCAAATCCAGAAGCAGCTCTCCAGGAGCAACGCTGGGCCTCCTACTCCCACCAGAGGGCAGTGAGGCCCCCCTCAAAAAAACAAAAGCAAATAAATTTCAAATTCCTATTCTTCATAGTTGGAATACAGGAAACGCTTGTCTTGCATATTGAACTTGCATTCTAGGACCCAAAAAAAGGAAAGAAAGGGTCAAGGTGACAAGAGTGGGCTGTGGCAGTCACATAATCTGGTGTCAGTTAGAGACTATTCGAATGAAAGGTGGAATGTAGCCTGTCAGTCAGGTAAGAGCTGAGTGACCACAGTTGGAGGTGCTGTGGAGATGAAGAGCTCACTGGAGGGGGGACACGAGCTCATTCTTGTGAGACATTCCTGCCGACAAGCCATATGGAGCTAAGCTGATAGACCCGGAGCCCTGGAGCTGGAGGACCACGTGGAGATTCCTGACAGCACTGAGCCGTTTCCCCGCCACTGGATCCACAAGACTTTCCACCCACTGGCCTGGGGTTTTCCTGCATTTGCTGTCAATGCATGCTTTGTGTGAGTCTGAAGAGCAATTTATAGATTGGTATTCGACATATGGACTAATAGCAGCTTTATGGACTAGATCTACACTGGGGTAGGATGCTTTCTTTCTTGCTTCTAAAAATTATTTTATTTGGGCGCTCATCCAGCTCTTATCATAATTCATAATACATCCATTGTGCCAGGAACTTTTGTACACATGTACAGAAGAATTTACTTCAGAGGACAGCACTGAACCTACCGCTCAAGACGAGGGACATGTCTGATCAGAGCACATGGAAGCAATTGAAGCATATCATCAGCTCCTCTCTAGGCTACGGACAACAGAATAGTGCATGAAGGAAGACATAGGACAGTGTAAGATATGACAAAATAATAATTTATAAATTATTAAGGAAGAGAGAGTGGACCACATCCTGACCCACCAAGCCGTGAGGGACACATCCATGCTCAGAGTAGCCAGTGTGCAGAGACGACCATGTGGCCGGCCCCACTATGAGACAGGACCTTCCTCACTGACCCATAGCCCTACAAGGGGCAACACCGGAGACCCAGTGTGGGAATTATGCCTGACCTGAACCCACCACACTGAAGGTGTGCAACAGAACAGCAAGAGGAGCAGAACAAGGAAGCCTCAAGGGAGTATCAAAAATAGACTTTGGGACCAGGGTGTGGTGCCCCATCAGAATTGACCGTAAAACAATCCTGAAGGTCAACAAACAGACCTTGGACTATTTACAGACTTTTCTTTTCTTTTTTTTTTCTTTTTTTTTCTTTTTTTTTTTTAGGCATCACTGCCCTGGTGGTGGGTAGGAGGCCCAGCCTTTGCTCCTGGGAGCCGGAATCGAACCTCCATCCCAGTGGGCCGCAGTCCTGCGCAGAACCACTACACCACCGGGGCTCAGCCCCGACTTTTCTTTTTTTTTGTCATTGGCTTTTTGTTGTTGTTGTCTTTGTTTTGTTCTCTTTTGTCCCTTTCTTTTACTCTGTCTTGTTTTTTTGTACATATTATTTTCTCTTCAAATCTAGATAGGCTGGATAAGCAAGGTGGATGAGAGAACAAAAGAAAGATGGTTCTGGTGGAGGAGGGGAGGGGGGGAGGTTCAGAGAGGGCAGGACATGGGAGAGGAGGAGATGGGGGAAAGGAAGTGGTGTTAACCGACCCAGCGACAAGGGAACAAGTGATCCAAAATCAGGCAAGGAGGATGTAAGAGGCCCGGGAGGGATTCATCAAGGACAATATAGCTGAGAGGTATTACTGAAACCCAAATGAAAGCTGTGCATGGTAAAGGGGCAAGAGGAACGTAAAAGAAAATAAAGGAAAGAACTAGTAGGCAAAGGGCATTTATGGAGGTCTAAATACAGACATGTATGTGTAAATACATTTATATATGATGATGGGGAAATAGATCTATGTGTTCATATTACTAGACTTAGTATTAAGATAGCAGATGGACACTGGGTCTCAAGTACTCAAGTACTCTCTCAATGCAAGAGCAGTTTGCTCTATTGAACTGACATTCCATGATGCTCCCCTTCCCAAATGATCTCTGACCACATATGGGTGCACAAGCAAATGTGGTGAGGAACCCTGATGGTGCTTGGCTATCCAAAGGTACAGCATCTGGGATTTTAAAGGCTTGAAAGTGAATAAGTGGCCATCTACCTCAGAAGCAACAAAGCTCACGTGAAAGAAGCACAGCAACCCATGTGACCACACAGTGCGCAAGGGCTCAGGTAACAGGCATCACAAGACAAAGATTCCTACCATTGTGAAGGAAGGCGAGTGCAGATTGGGGGCCCAAAACCCATCTGCAGGCAAGTGGATGTCCCGTTACAGAAGGGTGGGCAGGAGAAGATGAGCCAGTCAGGGTGCAGTGTAGCAATTATGAAACAGACAAGATTCCTCTAATTCTAAAAACGTTTCCTACCCCCACTTCCTGCAGTCCCCACCACACCACTATCATGACCCCAATTCTTCCTTACAAATCCTGCTAGACTAGAGAATGTACATGGGAAACACAGGGAATCCAGGACAGATGAAGGGTCCTGAAGGGTCAGGACCAGTAGTGAGAATGGTGACACCAGGAGAGTGGAGGGAAGCTGGGATAGAACTCCAGAACCAAGGATACGGATCTACATATCATCAGCTCCTCTCTAGGCGACGGACAACAGAATAATGCATGAAGGAAGACATAGGACTGTAGGATATCACAAAATAATAATTTATAAATTATTAAGGGTTCATGAAGGAGGGGGCAGCGAGGAGGGAGGGGATAAAACGAGGAGTTGATACCAAGGGCTCAAGTGGAAAGCAAATGTCTTGAGAATGATGAGGTCAACAGATGTACAAATGTGCTGGGCACAACATATAGAGGTATGGATTGTGATCAGAGTGGTAGGAGGCCTCGATACAATGATTTAAGAAATACATACATACATACACACTTGACTTATTTAACGTTATTGAAGGTGCATTTTTACCCCTCTCCCAGGGATCCTGGTCGTGCAGGGCGTCCACTGCATTCTGAGCGGTCCGCAGCTCCCAGGGAGAAGGGCGGGGCTTGTGCGCCCTGAGTTGGCCTTAGAAAGCCACCCAGGGCGCTGAGTCCACGTTGAGGCACGGCAAGGAGTGTGGTTGTCACTTCCCTGAGCCCCGGGCTGCAGCTGAGCCGCGGCACGGGCGGAGTGAGGGCCCAGGCTGGCACAGGCCTTGGCGTGCTCCCAGGTGCCCTTGGCCCTGACTTCCCTGGCTAAGCCTGTGGGTGTGGCGCGAGCGTTTCCAGCCACGTAGCTGGGCCAGCGGTCCCGGGAATCTGTCCAATTCGGCGAACCCGCAGCCGGGCTCGCGCCTTCCTTCGGGGCTCGGCGAACTGTTCTCCCGCAGCCTCCAGCGGACACCTGGTGACTGCGCTGCGGTGGCCTTGGCGAAGGACCTGGGGGAGGGAGGTGTGCCGTGTGGGTGCCCCCTCGGTCTGGGGTCTTCGCCAGTCAAGCTGGAGAAAAGCGCTGAGAGCGGCTCTTTCTCAGGCAAGGCCAGTAGGAGTTGGCTTGTACAAACATCTGAAGAGGGTCTTTCGGGCTTCCCTATGGCTTATCAGAAAACGACGTCTTGCAATGGGGATCATGCTCTGGTTCGTGTTGCAGGAGCGATATTTAGTGCCCCTAAGTGTTCCCTAATTTAGATCAGGCATTTAAGAAATTGGCTTTCATTTCTGGAATGAATTTTAAAGTACAGGTAGATATCAGGATTGTCCCTAGAGTTATCGCGCCCCCCCCTCCCTTCACCTTTTGTCTTTTACTTTTTGATTCAGAACAGGTCCAAATTAAAGACTACCATTTTATAAACAGAAAAGAAAGAAAGCCATGTTGCTTGGCTTTTATACAAGGACTTAAAAGTGAACCTAAACTTACACTCACACCAACCCCCCCAAATCTTTCTGTGCACGATGGCGTCCTCCGTTGTCATGACTGGATCTGACCCACAGCAACAGTATCCACAGAGGAGTCACTCCCTGCCCGCTCCTGTTCTGTCCTCACAGTCGCTCCTGTGCTGAGCCCCGGGGGGCAGCCTGTGTCCACCCATCTCCTCTCGGGTCTGTCTCTCTGTGGTGGCTCCTCTCCTAGCCTCACAGGACGTCCTTCTCTAGGGACTGGTTTCTGGGGACAGCATGTCCAAAGTATGTGAGATTAAGTCTTACACAGAGGTGAAAGCAAGAAAGTGTCACCCCAATACAAGACTATCAAAAGTGAGCAGATTTTGTTGTTATAACCTATTGCACTTTTTAAAAATATGGACCCCTTCCAGTGGGTGCTCTGGGGTGCTCACAGGAGTGGGGTGGGGGAATGGAGGTGAGCTGTGTGAGCACGAGAACCTGGACACACGGGGAGCAGGGTCATCAGGTGCTGCTCAGGGGGAGACACAAGTTAGGGGGGTTACGAAGGCATTTATTAGTACTTGCCATACAATTCAATAATTCAACCATGTCGAGGAGAGATGTACAATTGTCTGTATTCCGTTCTAGAGTATTTCTTCTTCCTCAGAATCATTGTTACTCATGTAACTATTATTATCTTGTCACTGGAGCCAAAATGTTCACAACAGAAGTTCTCTGATTCTGCAACTTCGACTTGTATCCTGGATGATGCTCTTGTGCTGTGCAGCCTCGTGGACATCCTGTTCCCAACTCTCCCAGCACCGTCCACGTCGGCCCAGTGTCCCCTGAGCAGTTCCTCTCTCCCCTCTGCCCACGGGAACTATGGGTCACGGTTCCTTTTCTTTTACGTGGTATTCTTGAGGCAGACTTCACATATTGCACATTTTCATGGAGACACCATTTGTGTGTGTGTGTGTGTGTACACATTTCTTTTTATTGAAACAAAAGCACTTGTACTCTTTTAATGCTCAAAACAGAACATCTTTATTTTCCAATGGAATAAAAAAAATTAAGAAATAAGGAGAAACAGCATTAAAATAGCAATGTTGGTTCTAAAGAAGATGTAAAATTCTGCTAACTGTCCCATTCATGGCAAGGCTCAAATCATCACAAGGAGAAGATTTTCTTTTAGAAGTTTCTTTTTTTGTTCTCTTTATATATTTATATAAATAGAAGGATATATAAGATAAGAAATGAACAGTTAACTAATCTATTAAGCTGTACAAATGGCCTTTTAAAAGTTTCTGTATGGTTATCTGTATATAAAATTCAGGATAAGTAAATCTATAAAGATAGTAAATGAATTTAGAAGCACCTGGGAGCACGGCCGGAGAAGTGAGGAGAAAATGGCTAAAAGAACTAGGAAAGTGTTTGATCATTGTGATCATTGCACAACTCTTCTTTAATCTAAATCACTTTATTAGGGCCCTTGCAGCTTTTATAACAAGCCAAACATAAATTGTATCAACTTTTTAAAAAATGATTCAACTATTGAATTGTATATGTAAATTATATGCCAATAAAACTATTTCTAAAAGGCAAAAAAAAATGTCATCCTAAACTGCAAGAATGCCTGTTTAACATCACAAGTAAACTTGTCACCGGAGAAGCCTTGTTGTCAAATCTCCCACGTCACCCACCCAAACTACTCAAACCCTTGTGCTGGGTCAAGAACTTCAGGCCTGTCCACCCACTCTCGTCTTCCTCTCGTCTCTGTGAACACAGTGCACCGGGTCGGTGGCCAGATTCAACCCATCTCTTTATTTTTTAATCGTTTTATTCTGGGCTCATACAACTCATCACAATCCGTACAAACATCTATTGTGTGCAAAGCACATTTGTGCACTTGTTTCCATCATCCTTCTCAAAACATTTTCTTTCTACTTGAGCCCTTGGTACCAGCTCCTCCTTTTTTCCCTCCCTCCCCACTCCCTCCTCCCTCATGGACCCTGGATAATTTATCAATTATTACTATTTTGTCATATTGTACGTGTCCGATGTCTCCCTTCGCCCACCCCCCTGCTGTCCGTACCCCAGGAGGAGGTTATATGCAGATACTTTTGATCAGTTCTGCCTTTCTACTCCACCTTCCTTCCACCCTCCTGGTTTCGCTCCTCTCACCACTGATCCTGAAGGGATCATCTGTCCTGGATTCCCCATGTTTCCAGCTCCTATCTGTGCCAGTGTACATCCCCTGCTCTAACTGGATTTGTAAGGTAGAATTCAGATCATGATAGCGGAAGGGAGGAAGCATTGAAGAGCCAGAGGAAAGTTGCATATTTTATCATTGCTACACTAGCTTGTCTCCTCCCCACAAGCCTTCTAAAAGGGGTTGTCACTTCGCCTGCAGATGGACTTTGGGTCCCCAATCTGCACTCCCCCTCATTTACAGTGATATAATTTTTAGTTCTTTGATACCTGATACTGATCACTTTGACATCTCGTGGTCACACATGCTGGTGGGCTTCTTCCACATGGGCTTTGTGGCTTCTCAGCTACACGGCTGCCTGTCCACTTTCAAGCCTTAAATTAAGACCCAACAGCGACCCATCTCTTCATTGCTGCATTTCTCTCACTGCCACTCAACAAGTGGACCCAGGGGATCACCTCACGGCATTTCGACCTGTCCAGAGACTTTCTTTAATGTCTTCTAGAGAGGAGCATATTTTCATGGCTCCAAAATTGTTTCTGGTGATTGAAACAAACCACTGTTTCAAAATTGAAAAAACCTAAAGAGGGTTCCTTTTTATTTTTCCTTCTGTCAGTCAACAGCCCCCTAGGCAAGTCTCTTCCCCTTCGAAGATCCTAGCTCTCAAGACACTGGGTGGGATTATGGTTGTAGAACCTTCTTTGCAGGTTGTGTCCTAACCTGTTTAAACTCCAATTTAAATGGTTTAAGGCAAGTGGACTTACACGCTCCTTATATTTACTCTCCAATGGTCCTTTCTATCAAACATGATATCAATAGTAATAGACAGAAGAAGACAGGATGGATCTTCACACAGACAGATCCTGTACTCAGGTGTTAAAACAGTCAAGTTCAAGCCATATCTGTCATATCTTTGTGCAATCTGAACGATCCGGAAGCTAGTACAGTCTTGTCGTTTTTAATCATAAGGCCTCAGTGTGCTGTGCCATCCCTAAAATGCTTTCTCAGTGTGTGGGCTCTCTTATTACCCTCTTGGTGAATTCTTTCCAAGGTCACAGGTGCTTTATCTTCGTTATATCCCATGTGTCAATTTGTGCTTCCTCTGTGTTTGCGTCCTTCCTGATTTATGATAGCTTATGTGTGCCCTCTGCCAGAGTTCTCAGGTTGGTTCCCTTTCCCTCATTGATCCCTCTAGTAGTTTGGGGTCTTTACTGGATGTCCATGATTCACCTTGAGTTTATTCTTGTGCCTGGAGAGAGATTAGGTTCTTGCTTCATTTTTCTGCAGTGAGGTATACACTTATTCCTGCACCACTTGTTGAAGAGGGCATCTGCTTCCCATTTGATATTTTTGGGGACCCTTATCAAAGAGCAGTTGTCTGTGTGCTGGTGCTTTTATTTCTGGAATTTCAGTTCTTTTTCATCTGTCTGAGTATCTGTCATTAAACTGAAACTAATTACAATGATCTACATATATTGCCCCTCCCAGAGAGATGGGATGAAGATTGACAGTGGTCTGTACAAGACATGAGAAAATATTGTCAAAGTTGCTTGAAGGAGGAAGGGAGTGGCCGATGGAAAAATGATCTGTTACCAAGGGTTCAAGTACAAAGAATAAGTTTTTTAAATGATGATGGTAACAAATGTACAAATGTGCTTGGCACAGTAGATATGTTATGGGTTGTGATAAGAGCTGTATAAGGCCCAATAAAATAATTTTGAAAAGCAAGAGAGAAAACTTCCTAGCCCAGTATATATCAAGGCCATAATTCTGATATTGGCCCATAAGTCCAATGCCAATCTATAAATCCCTCTTCAGACACATGCAACACATACAAAGACACTGAGAGCAGGGAAATCCCAGGCCAGTGGACAGAAAGCCTGTGGCAGTGGAAACATCTCAACATTGTCTGAAAAAATCCGTGTGGTCCCTCCAGCCCCAGGGCTTCGGGTCTATCAGCTCCATGTGGCATGTCCATGGGGATGTCTCACAGGACTGAGCGGGGGTCCCACCTGCAGCAACCTATGTGTCTCCACAGCACTTCCAAATGTGGTCCTCAAGCTTTGACCTGATTGACAGGCTGATTTCCATCCCTTCCCTTTTAATTGTCTCACGCTGACACCTCAGACTACCTCTTGTCAACTCGTCACTTTCATACAACTATTTAACCATATGTAGCTTTTAAACAAACAAAAATCAAATCAGATCGGTACCTAACAGGATAAAACTAAACTGCATACTATTAAAAAATGTGCTGCCCTCATTTAAACATAAAATTGTGTAAGCGAACAAAACAAAAATATCCTATCCTTATGAGAACACCTACGCCATAATCCTATGAACATTTACACACAAACACACACACACACACACCTATGAAAGCTCGTAAGTAAACCACTCGATGCCTTTATTCTACCAACCTTCGGTATCGAATTTCTGTACTGCCCACTTCGTCCAACCCAGTGCTCTGAGAGGACAGTCCTAATTTCTATGTGAAATATCTTCATTCCAGTGGGAACCTTGTCAATCTAACTCCATGAGCAAAGTCAAATCAGGACAGGTCAGCCATAAGGTCAGCAGTAATATGTGCCAGTTCATGCGTTCAAATATCCTGGATGAATGTATGGGCTGTGATAAGAGCTATAAGTCCCACTGGCACCCTGCAATGTGCAGATGACACCACCTGCTGGCTGATGGAATCACGGAGGCAGCCTGCAGTGTGGACCACAGCTCAACATGGGGGCACCCGAGGTCATGCAGCTGGACAGCAGTGACGTCATGATCAATGGGGGAGACAGAAGTGGTCAAGGGCTCCGTCTGACTCGGACCCACAATCCCTGCTCGTGGAAGCAGCAGTCAGAGAGGAGAATACAGCTGTGACCTTCCACCCTCTGCAGGGAACTCTCAGAAAATCAGACCTGATTCAGCGGCCTGAGTTCCAGGTCTCCCGGAGCAGCAGAACTTCTGCCACCTGCAGCGTGGGGTCCCAGAGGGAGGGGCTGGCGGAGAACCCCCAGAAAGCTGCTCAGCCCACCATGGCCCGTTCCCTCCCCTGCCTCACCCCCCAGATGGGGACCTGCAGGCTGCCCTGGAGGAGGGGAGACAAGGAGAAAGTGAGAGCATGATGCTGAACACAGTCAGTCGGTCTCACGAAATTAGGGCTTTTGTGACGCCAAGAGAGATAGAGGAGCCTGGGGGGGAAATGACTCAGCACTCGGCCAGTGACCACAAGGTCAGCAGTTCAAAGCCAGCCCAGAGTGGACAGACTGGACTTCCTGCTCCTATAAAGACTGACGGACGCAGGAACCCGTAGGGACAGTTCTACACTGCACTGTAGGGGCGCGAGGAGCCGACATCCGCTGAAGGCAGCGAGTTTATTGTCGTCCATGAAATAAGAAACATGATCTTTACAATAGCGGACAGATGAGACTTCAGAATCCATGATGAGGCTGTGTCAGGGAGCGGGCGAGCAGGTGGGACAGGAGAGGCAGGGGGATGGAGGGGAGACAAAGAACACCATGGAGGGGGGCGGTTAATAAGTCACAGTCACTCATTCTATTTGTATGGAATATATTATCTCTGAACGTACTCCATTCTGTGCTTATTAATAGTCACAAGAGGCATATTGTATTTTACATATGTACATAAATATATAATACATATATATGAATACATAACACATATAGAAATAAAATTTTAAATGTTCAGAAAAGGGCCACAGCCTTTAAAAAATATTCAGAGTCCTCATCCCTCTGATCTAAACTCGGTCAGGTCTGAGAAGGTATTCAAGGATGAAGAATAAGGGCTGAGTCTCAGAGGCAACATGGTTATGTGCGGGACTGCAGCCCAAAGGGTTGGCGGTTCAAATCCAGCAGCAGCTCTCCTGGAGTAAAGCTGGGCTTCCTGCTCCCACCAGGGCAGTGATATCACCAAAAAAAAAAAAAAAAAGGGATGAAGAATACAGCTGAGCAGGACTCAGGTCCCTGATGAGGGACAAGAAGGTCTCACAACACAGGAGAGAGCCAGGACAGGCTCCCGGCCTCGGTCCATCTGCCACACAGACCCCGTCAGAGCGAGGCAGCAGGTGCTGGTGTGAAACAGAAGAGGAGAGGATGCGTGGGGATGGGAGCTGCAGCGGGCTATTGGAAGTGCCTCAGACGGACACAGGACACAGCACTCTGTGAGGGAAGAAGGGAGACCAGAGAGTGACTTGGAGCCAAGACAGGAGACACCTGAACTCCGAGCTCGGCGTCAGGAGGGAGCGGTCACTAGAGGTGATGATTAGTGACCCAGGGGCAGAGGAGAAGGGGAGGCCTTTGACAAGAAGCCGGGACACAGGGGCTGCGACGTGGCTCACACATGGGAACCACTGTGAGGGCTGGACAAGGTGTCCTTCTGACGCAGAGGCCCACACAGCAACCACGGTGTCCACATGAGGGCATCGGGTGCTGACTGCTAAAAGGACACAGACTGCATTTCTGTGACCTCGGCTCTATAACTCAGAGGGAAGAGGTGGCCGACTTCTCTAGAAGGAGCACAGGGTTCCAACCGACCTCTGCTCCTTGGGCGGCCTCCCCAGGCGTCCTCCCCTGCCTGACTGGAGCCCTGAAGCCACACCATGCCCCAGGATGGGGAGCCCCAGGCTGCTCCCTCAGAAGAGACACAGCTGGCTGTTGTCATGCATAAGACATGGACCATACATGACCCAGGGCCCAAACTGCCACCGTCCTGGGGAAAGGTCCTGGGGGATCCTGGGAAATTTGAAAGCTCATGGGACACCGTGGCTGGCGTCCAGCCTGTCTGTTCTCCTCCCTTTGCAGGGAAAATATCATCAGGAGGTCTGGCCAGGGAGGACCTGGAGTCAGGCCATGCTGGCCAGAAGAGGAAGGAGTTGAGACCCATGGGGAGCCGGGTCACCTCGCTCAGCCTCAGGGTCTGCTGTACATGGATGACCTCTGTGAGACTGTCGGTGAGGGTCAACTCTAACAGCACCTGCATGTGACGTGGCCTCCATGATCCTCACTGGGTGGGGTAACAACTGCAGAAACAGAACCCAGGCCGAGGCCAGAGCCCTGGGCTGGACGGGCTCTCCTGCCCTTCCTGGAACTTCATGGGAGGCCAGAAGGGGTCACAAAACCATAGGACAGTTCAGTTCTTCGTAGCAACCAGGGGAACGTAGTCCTGTCCTTAGAAGGAGGCCGAGTACTCAGTGTGAGTGACAATGACACTGGTTTGACATGAGTGAAGAGGGGGGAAAATGACAAACCCCCACCTTGTTAGGTCGAAGCCTTCGGGAAATACTCTCCTCTGTATGGCTGTGGGGAAGAGAGGACACAGCTGCTTAGGGGAGAACGGTGTAGCTCCCGCAGGAATTCACTGAAATGCTCTCACAGTGAGCTGTGGGTGGGAGCATGAGGGTGGGAGCAGGGAGGTCTGACAGGAGCTGAGATGATGTCCTAGAGTGAGGAATTGACCTGCAGACCCTAACCCTACCTAACCCAACCGCATCCGACCCATCTGACCCCACCCCGGGCAGTGGGGACCCGCTTGGCCCACCCCCTAAGCTGAGCCTGCGGACCCTTGGAAAGCGGGGCTGATGGGGCCTCAGGGACATGGAGGGTCTGGCCCAGCACATAGGGAGGGGCTGAGGGAGCAGGGGCTGTGATTCCCATGCTCCCAGCAGGATTCCTACCTCCATCAGATGCTTTAAGATGACCAAGGCCTTGAGGTGACCCTGGGGACTGTCCACAGCAGCTGCATGAGGTCCAGGCACCTCCAGGTCACCCGTTGTCACCACCTCCTGAAGCTCAGTCCCCTGCCTGAGGGACTCACAGAGGTCTGGGAGTGGCCTGTTCTCAGGCTCAGGGGATGAGCTGTCCTCCTGGAGCGAGGATTCCACATCAGGGTCGCTCAGGATCCCTGCTTCATCCGGGGACAGCACGGCCTCCTTACACTGGCTGCTACTCTCAGAAGCCTAGGGAACAGAGAGTCCATCTGGTCAGGGGCACTGCCAGTGCCTGGGGAGACTCTGCTCAGGGAGCCCAGCCTGTGCCAGGGAAGCCTTGAGGGTCCAGGGTCATGTGTTTGCAGGCGTCATGGGGTGACATGGGGTCACAGGGTCCGAGGGGTCAGGGACCAGTTATGACCACATCCAGTGGGTCATCAGGGTCAGCCTTTGGTGGGTTGAAGGGCGGTCCCCGAAGGCATGTTTACATGGAAGCCCTGGGACTGGGAGCCTGAGGTTTTTTGGGGAACAAACTCATGGAAGATGCAGATGGGGAAGCCGGGGTCACAGTAGAGGAGGGAGGGCCTCTTCTGATGCTGGGGTCTTCATGGTCACACGAAGGGGCCATGTGAAGACAAAAACAGAAGTCTGAGAGGTGCTGTCTGCCACAGCCATGGGACGCTGGGCCCCAGGAGAGGGGGAGGTGGGGAGGCTGAGATGGTGAAGTTAGCCTCCCCCACTCATGTGCAAGAGACCAGCTGTGGCTACTTTGGGAGCGGGGTCCATGCAGCCACGGTCAGTGACAGTGGACTCCTGTGCAGGCAGGGAGGCCCACAGATCTACGGTACTGTGATTTGGGGTGACTACATCCCAGGACAAGCAAGATGGACTTTCCAGGCTCGCTGTCCCCCATGTGACCTTCCATGTGTCTCAGTTTCCCTCCTGGTGTTTCCTCCAACCACAGCTCCCCGCCCCATCCCAGCAGAGGGGTTGCAGGCTCTAGCGGGTGGGGAGACTCCCACCACACAGAGTGACACGGAGGAGCAAGAGGGCAGCTCAAGCCCTCGGCACCCTGGGGCTCCCTGCCACCAGGGCTGTGGGCTCAGCCTGCTGGGACTGATGGTGACGCGGGTGACTGGGGACATGCGGTACTCACAGGACCCTCTGTCTTTCTTAGCGGCTCTGAAAATGAGGGGGGAAAGCAGCGTGTCATTGAGGAGGCCTCAGAGAAGGCATTCTGGAAGGAAGGTACACCCCCACCTAAGTTCTGCCCTGAGGAACCTACCTTTCCTGAACCAGGTGAGCACATGCTTTCTTCTGATCCCTGGGGAGACAAGAGGGTGGGATTACAGCACAGGGTCAAGCCAGGGATCCTTCCCCTCCTCCCCAAAGCCCTGCCCTACCTCCCACCAGGACCCATCTGGAGAGCACTGTAATCAGGTCCCCTTCCCCCCCTAGGAACTGATGTGCCCTTCAGGAAACCAAACACACACCCCTCCCCCAACCAGTCATGCCTGATGTTTCCCTGTCCAGACTCTCCTCAGGCCACAGGCCCACTCAGAGGACAGTGCTCTTCCCGCTCTGTTCCTCTGGAGGGGCTACTGGCCAGAGATTCAGTTCTCAAGAGTCCAGGGGGGTGGGGGGGTAGTGGGGTGGGATCAAGAAGGGTCTCCCCTGGCATTGGCC
>PVJH01036612.1:0-18689 GCA_004026705.1 Nesogale talazaci | reverse complement strand
CTGGATGCCGACACGGCCATCTCCCTGCAGTTGTCTTGGAGAACCATGTGGTGACTGACGATGAGGAGCCCTCTCTGAAGCGCCCGCGCCTGGAGATCAGCTGCCAGGACCCCTCCATAAAGGTACCAGGGGGTGGGGGGGCGGCACAGTGCCCCGGGGCCCTTCCACCGAGGGACACGGCGCCCCGGCCTCTCAGCTCACCCTTGAGCTCAGCAGGGCCACCTACCCGAGCAGAGGGGCTGTGCTCGCTCACCCTCTGTCCCGCATGTCCGTGGCCTGAGCTGTGAGGCATCCTCAGTGGGGCCGCTCGTGGTCACATGTCAAGCCTTGATGCAAAGGCACCTTTCCATGTCACTGCACGCTCACTGTGGCAGCTGCCTGACGGGGGACCCACCCTGCAGGACATCCACAGGGAACCTGGGGAACCGGGTCAGCCCTACTTGGAGGTCAGTCTGAGGTCATGGCCACGGCCACACACCTGTGACCTCAGACTGAGCTGCTGAGCCCCCCTAGCGTTTCTCAATCCGATGCATCCCTGGTCAGCACAGGCCCAGTGAGAAGCAGGGGGCTGCCGCCCTGGCCTAGCCCAGTGCTGGGAGCCTCACGGCGCGCCCCGCCCCCCCCCCCCCCCACGCCGCGTGCTGCCGCAGCCGCCAGGGTAGGGGTCTGACTCCCGCAGGTAGCACTGCCCCTGGGGTTTCTGCGGCCGCCTTCTGCGGTGCGCCTGCTGCTTCCGAGCTGCCCACCTGGATGGCCTCTGTGACCCCCCCCAGGTGGTATCACAGGAGAGGGGCCGAGCCCGTCCCAGCCAGAGCAGGAGCGCGGCCTCCCTCTGCCTGGGGTGCTCTTCAGGAGCCAGGTGTGAGGCGCGCTCAGATGACGACGGGGCTCTCCAGGTCGGGCACCGCAGTGATGGCCTCTCAGAGAGGGGCACCGCCCAGGTGGTGGGGTGGCAGTGCCAGGAGGGGCTCAGAGCACCAAACCCTCTGTGCCTCTTGGTATTTGAGAGGTCAGTGATTGGGGAGGGTGGGGGCAGGGCCCCTGTGGCCACTCCTGAGCCAGGAAGCAGCACACACCCCTTCATTCATCCTCCCCCGGGCCTTGACGGCACCTCCTGCCCACTGGGCTGGGCCAGGGGCTCCTTCCAGGATAGGTGCAGCCCCCCTCCCTCCTGCCTCCTTGGTAGCCTGGGTGTGCACAGGCCATGGAGATGAGACGTCCAGGCCCAGCACGTGCACTGCTCGAAGGGACCACTAAGTGGCAGGCTTGCGTTCTGGACGCTTGAGGCCCAGGGCTGAGGAGGCACCCTGGGGCAGAGGCTAGCACCAGTCCCACAAGGCTTCTGGGCGGTCTGCTGCAGGCACCCCTTGCTGTCACGGTTGGAGATGCTTGAGTTGTTCTTGTGTAAGTTCACCGGTCTGTCCCAGCCTGTAACCCGCCAGGCCAGCAGTTCAAAACCAGCACGTGCTCCAAAGGAGAGCAGCGATGACAGCCCGGGAAGCCCTTGGGGGCAGTTCTACCCTGTGCTGCAGGGTCCCTGTGCCTCAGGCTGGCCTCGCTGCTGGGGAGCTGGGCGTTGTGCCTTTGTGCAATCGTAGCAGAGCCCTGCTGGCACTGCTGGCTCAGTGTTGGTCAGTGGTTCAAGCCCACCAGCTGCCCTGAGGGAGAAAGGTGAGGCTGGAGGCCCTCAGCCTGTGAGACTGGGTCTGCTGCTTCAGTTAGAGCGCTGGCTCTGGTCCTGCCTGTGAAGATGGCCTGGGGCGGGGCATCCTTACGGGGACAGACGTGTGTGTAGCCAGGATTGGGTGAGGGCGGCACAGAAGGCAGGAGCCCAGCTGATGTGAGGGCCCAGGCTGCAAGCAGTGGTCACCTGGCCTCTGCCCTGAAGTCTCTCCCCCTGCCCCTCCTCCAGTCCTTCCTGTACTCCATCAACCAGACAATCTGCCTGCGGCTGGACGGCATCGAAGCCAAGCTGCAGGCTCTGGAGGCCACGTGCAGGTCGCTGGAGGAGAAGCTGGACCTGGTCACCAACAAGCAGCACAGTCCCATCCAGGTGCCCATGGTGGCCGGATCCCCGCTCGGGGCCACACAGACCTGCAACAAAGTGCGATGGTGAGGACACCCACCCCACTGGCCCCAGCACAGCCTTCATCTCGGGGGTTGGCCACAGGCAGCCGCTGCCCAGGGGTGGGGGTCTTGTCTGAGAGCCCCTGTGCCAGCACAGCCTGTGGTCTCTGCAGCCCCCACAGAGGATGGGCTGTGACGGGCAGGCAGAGGCGCTCACTCACGTGGCCGCCGTGCTCAGGTCTGGGCTCTCTCCTGTGCTCAGCGTCGTCCCGCAGACCACTGTGATCCTCAGCAACGACCGGCAGAGCGCCCTGGTCACCAAGACGGACGACCCTCTGAGCAGCAGGGCACAGGACTCTCTGGACAGCATCATCAGCAGGTCCGTGCCGCCCACCGCCTGCCCTGCCTCCGTCGCCGTCGGCTCCCAGGGAGGAAGTCGCGATGAGCAGACGCTCCGCCCTGGCGTGGGTGGCCTGTCCCCACCTCCCCCTTGGCCGCTTGCCCTCTGCCCTCCTGCTCTTCCTGCTTGCGCACTTGCCTGGGTGTCCGGGCTTGGCCGTGCTGCTCAGGGAGACAAGACGTGGCCATCCCGATGGTCTGGGCGTCAGCGTCACGCTGGGGTGTGGGTGCGGGTGGAGCCGTGTCCGTGTGGACTGGCAGACAGGGCAGTGGCACTGCCTCCCGGCCTCTCCTCAGCAGACCAGCAGACGGCGAGTGGAAGGCTGAGGAAATGGGAGCCCGGGGTCCCCGCTTGGGACCGATGACAGTGCAGATTGCCGTTGCTGGGGCTGCTGTGGGGGGTGGCGGGCTGACCCCAGACCCTGCCTCTGGTCACTGAGGGCACAGGGGACAGGGACATCAGTTCTCTGGAGCGAGTCCTTGGTCTCCCTGACGTGGCCCGGCCCAGCTCACAGGTCCTGCAGGCTGTGATGGGCTCTGTGAAAAAGGCTCCCAGAGAGCTGCTGAGAGACGCTCTCACTCTGATCAGAACTCGGGGCAGTGGGGTGTGTGTGTGTGTGTGCGCGCGCGCGTGTGTCTGGCTGCGCTCACCTGGGCCCCTGTGACCCCCACAGTGCAGTGCCTGGGCGTCGGCAGAACACCATCGTGGTGAAGGTGCCCGGGCAAGAGGACAGCCACAACGAGGACGGGGAGAGTGGGTCCGAGGCCAGCGACTCCATGTCCAATTGCGGGCAGTCGGGCAGCCAGAACATCGGCAACAACGTCACTCTCATCACCCTCAACTCGGAAGGTGAGCGCAGGGGGGCTGCATGCGCTGTGCAGAGCCCGCCTCCTTCCAGGGTGCAGTGGGAACCTTGAGCACGCAGCGGGGGCCACGTTCACTCTGGGTGACCCGGGCTCACTTGGATGCTGAGTTCTGGGAGCACCCATGGTGGGTGCTGCGTCTTTTTAGGTCCAACTGCTGGTGGGGTGGCTTCTCTGCAGCCCAGGCCTCGCCTCCATGTGGTGAGGGACCGGCCGGGTGAGTGAGCGTGGCAGGGAGCGGGGCTGCGGGGAAGGCAGTTTGCAGAGACAACGGCAGCTGCCCCTCGAGGAGCCAGCGGGTCCCTGGCTGGCCTTGCTCACTGTCTGCTTGTCCTCCCAGGTGAGCCGCAGTAGCTCAGAGGCAGGGTTGCTCGCCCATGCAGATTTCTAGCTCAGGAGGAAGGCCCGTCTCTGCCCAAGCATCCCCTACGGGCCCCCACACTTCTGGGCATCAACCCCCCTGGATCTAGGAGGTTCTGCACGGGCCCTGGTCAAGCCGGCCCCGTGGTCTGGGTAGAGCTCTCTGGGCACCGTCCAGTCTCTGATGCAGAGACAGCTCCCAGGGCCATCACGTGGTGGGCGGGGGGAGGAGGGCAGACTGAGGGGCTAGGCCAGCCAAGCGGACACATTTGGGGGGGAGCATCCATGTGGCTCAATGTCCGTCTGGCTGCAGCTGAGGCCGAGCTCCGTGCTTCCTGGCGGGCACCACAGACCTCTTTGTTCTTGCTCCCTGGCTCACGCGACATGATTCCGCGAGGAAAGGACAGAGTGGCATTGGCCGTGAACTTGGAGGGCACTCACTCAACCCGGCGCCTTCAGGGGGAGAAAGATGGGCTTCCTCCTCCCCGGAGGCACCGCACTTGGGGCGGCCCCTTTCTCCCAGGGGGCAGGGTAGGTCTGGAAACAAGACAGAGGGCCCGTGTGCGCGTCCTTTGCACTTATTCTGGGAGGAGTCCTGTCGGGACAGCCTGCTCCGAGGACACACGGATGGACGACGTGGCGTGGCATGGCGTGGTGTAACCCTCTGTCTGACCCATTCTGCCCCTGAGAGATGGGCCGGGTGCATGACGCCGGGGTCTGGGGAGACGAAGTCCAGACAGACAGGTGTTGCGCGAGTGCCCTGTCTGTAAATCAAGGACGAACAGCCGATCTGCTTATGCCTCCCTGTGGGGCGCTCTGCTGCTCCATCTGATAGGGCTCCTCCTGGGGGATGGGTGGTGCTGGCCGCGCTCTCACTCCCCCTCCCCCAGCCCTCAGAGCTCTGAGCAGCGCCACCAGGCCTGTCTCTTCCTTGGCTGCCTGCAGGGGGCGCCTCAGCCACGCCTCCAGGGCTCCGCTGGCGCCAAGGCTGTTTGCTCCACGGTTCTCACCTGCCCCTGCTGAGACCCCTCCCCTGGCCTCTCAGTGGTTGGCGTTGGGCGCCAGGCACCATGTGGCCTCCGGTTCTGAAGCTGGGGCCACGTGGTTGACGTGTGCTGCGCCAGGGGCTGCCCTCTCAGCTCTCGTGTGGTCAGAGTGGGCAGCGGTGCGTGCCTGGCCGGCCTGGCGCCAGCAGACGTGCTGTCATCAGAGCAAGGCTCTTGGGATGAGCTGTGAGGGGCCGTGGGGCGGGTGTGGGCCCTCCAGAGAAGGGGGCTCCAGAGGCTCTTGCTGTGAGCCTGGGCAGGGACACTGCCCAGGGTTCAGCCACGTGGCGTCTGGCAACGGAGTTGGCTCCAGACCAGAGGCCCTTGACCACCCTCTCCTCCCGGTCGCTCTCCTGCTGTGCCTTGCTATGCAGATGTCTCTGCCGTGGCTCGCCCATGGCTCTTGTGGGGCCTGCCCCGTGAGGCACAGGCCCTTTAGCCACTCCCGGGGCGACCGGGTCAGCTTTCTGCAGACACGTACGTGGGTGGGACTGGGACACAGGCAGCGTGAACTGTCAGGGCAGAGCGTGGCGTGGGCACAGGGAACCTGGTATTTGTGTGCAACGACACAGCCTGACAGGCTTCATGTTTGCGCCCACCCCCACCCCCATCTGTCGTCCTCATTCAGCAGCCGGCTGGGTGGGGAGTCAGCACTGAGTGCCTATTTGAGGGGCAGCGGGACTGACCTGTTGGACGTTTCCTGGGGAACGTGAAGGGTCTCCGACCCCCCTCTCCCAGTTGGGAGACCTGGGACCCCAACTCGGGATGCACAGGGATGTGCTGGGGGCTGCTGACAAAACCACTATCCTGGGAAATGACTTGATGACATGCCTGGCCATGGGACACCGGTGTGCAGCCACTGACTGAGTGTGTGCGACCCCGGGTAGCTTTGAACCCTGGGTACTGTGCCTGTCCTAGGTCATGTGGACCCCAGGGGGCTGTGCTGAGAGCTCTGGGGGCCCTGAGGCTGGTGCTCATGTTTCTGTGAGCCCCGGTCGGCCTCTGAGGAAGCGGGCTGGAGCTGGGGCTGAGACTCAGTGGGTTCCCCCTCTGTGGCCGGGAACCCCCATACCATTCTCCAGAACCTCCTAGCAGGTGTCCTGTCCCAAGCTGTGCCCAGGGTTGGAGACCCCGTGGCCACCAGTTCTTTGCTCCAGGGGTTTCAGATGTCCAGGGAACCTCCATAGAGCTTGAGGGTTGGCAGAGAAAGCAAGTTTTTTTATCACCTGATTTGTGGTTTTTAAATAAAGCTACTAAAATCAGTTGCTTTGATGCCAAAATAGGACCATAGCATGTTAGTAAAGTCAATGTATCCTTTCTGAATAGTCAAATAGCCAGTTTCTCCAGTATTTACCTGGGCTGCGGCTCTGAGCTGGCTCCCGTCTTAAAGAGAGGGTGACGCACCCAAGGGCATCGTGGGTAGGAGTCTCGGGAACCAGGGGCAGGCGGGCCTCCTCCTCCTCCTCTGATGGTCGCCCTGCTGCTGACAGCCCCCGGGTGGCGGCAGGGAAGCCCGGAGCTGCCCCATTTCTGCCGGCCCTGCCCTGTGGTGTGAAGCTGGAGTGGGCAGTGTGCCAAAGCGCGCTCGCCCACTCGCTCCTGGGCGTCTGCGGACTGAGAGCAGCGGGGGCCGGGGGCCTTCTCAGCCATTTGCTCTTGGCACTGGACATCGGCTGTGGCCCGACATTCAGCCTGGGCTTTTCCCTGAGTGCTGACTGTGCTCCAAGGAGAAGGGAGCCCTGGCCACCCGACCGTCCCTCTGTCTGTCAATGACAGACCTTAGTTTCTTTACCCTGTGCCTCAGTCCACCCTGAGCACTGCCCTCCTCGAGCACCCCCTCCTGCCCATCACCTATGCAGGGCAGCTTGCTCACCAGTCTGCCCTGCCCGCACGCTCGCCCACTCTTCCTCACATGGTTCCGCTTCTCGGATGGACACAGACTGGATAAATGCGGGCGGGGCGGGGTGCAGCCCGGACACGCGCCCTCCCTGATCTTATAACCTCGCAGGGTTTCCCTCATCCTGTCTGTGCAGCCACTGCCTGTCGTCCATTCTCCACCAGGCTCGCAGTGAGCCCTGACCAGTCCGGCATCCGGTGGTGGCACCGTTCTTTGAAATGCAGGGTGTAAACCCCGATCTCGCTCAGCCTGCTGGCCAGGGAGCAGCCTTCCAGGCACGGCTGGCTGTGTCCTTCAGAGACACCGGCAGGCGCCCCAGTGTGTCATCAGCTGGGAGCAGTCAAGGGGCAAAAGCGGGAGGTTCCCGCAGGTGGCCGCCTTGTGTCCTGCATTGTGTCCCGCAGGGGCTTCAAAGGAATCCAGTGGGTCCCCGGAGCAGCTTCTCCCGCAGGCCCCGGGCAGGCGAGTGAGTGAGGGTGGCAGGCAGGGTGGGTGCTGAGCGTGCCCTGTGCCCTGTCTCCCAGAGGACTTCCCCAACGGGACGTGGCTGGGCGACGAGAACAACCCCGAGATGCGCGTGCGCTGCGCCATCCTGCCCTCCGACATGCTGCACATCAGCACCAACTGCCGCACGGCCGAGAAGATGGCGCTGACGCTGCTCGACTACCTCTTCCACCGCGAGGTGCAGGCCGTGTCCAACCTCTCTGGCCAGGGCAAGCACGGCAAGAAGCAGCTCGACCCGCTCACCATCTACGGCATCCGCTGTGAGTGTCGGGCGACCGCAGACGCCCCTCTCCGAGGTCCCTGGGGCGAGGGGAGGGCATAGGGCAGACAGGGTGGAGGCCTGGAGCCCAAGCAGTCTGTGGAGGGAGCCCGCTGCCTCCTTCCCGTGGAGCTGCCAGGAGGGCAGTGCCCGTGCCCCAGGGCTCCTGGCCTTGAGGCTCACCGGGAGCACGGCATGGCCCGTGTGTGTGCAGAGAGGACACACAAGTCCCCCCCCCCCCCCCCCCCCCAGTTCAAGGATGGCTGGCCCCATGCCCGCACCTGGCTCTCCGGCCGCCCGCCTTCCCCGTGCCTGGGGCTTCCTCCCCTGAGGGTGGCAAACCCCGGGCAGCCGACCAAGGACTTGCCTCACCACCCCTGTCCCTGTTAGCCGGGCCCTGTCCCCACAGACCCCCTGGAGAGCTGGGCTGGCTCTGAGGGCCACCAGGCAGTCTGCCGGCACAGTGGTCGGTAAAGGGCCAGGCAGGCAGGTGAGGCCGGGCTCCCCTGTGCCTGGGTCTCGTCGTGCACTCTCTCCAGGCCGCAGAGTGTAGAATTCTGTGCACCCCCACTTCGCCGGGGAGCACAAAGGAGAAGGATTTCCATAATGTTTCCAACCATGCATGACAAGGGCTCTGGTGTGGATGTGACCGTGGGCCTCAGGCTGCCGTGGAGGCCATAGTGGCCGCTGAGGGAGTCCTCAGGGTCCCTCCCTATGCCCCCAACCACGAGGGAGGGAGTGCTTTGCTGTGGCTGGGAAGGAAAACGTGCTTCTAAACCTCAGACGCTGCTGCCCGCTCCCTGCTCACCCTGTGCTCTTGGTCCTGAGGAAAGACGCTCTGACCGCCCACCAGTGCGCTCAGCATCAGACAGACGGGCAGATGGGCAGGGCGTGCTCCCCCGTGGGTAGCCCGAGTGTCTTTGCACCACACGGGAGACATCTGAGATTGAACAGAGGCTTGAGAAACAAACACGCCCTTTGTTTTGGTTACGTCTAGTGTTCTGGCCTCAGCGGGAACAGCTTGGGGGGGTTGGGACAGTAATCGGACCCTCATTGGATCCTCCAAACTCTAGGAGTCAAAACAGGACACTTCCCAGCTGACTCTTTTCTTGATTACAACTTTGAATTTCATCCCCCTCTTCCTTGTGGGTTGGTGGAGTTTCACGGGTCATTGGGTCGGCATGGCGTTTGTGCTTATGCTTGAGTGTGTCTGGTCCCGGAGAGGACCTACTGCATCAGAGGGACTCTGGGCTCTCCAGGACGCGGGAGGACTCTCAGGCTGGCGGTGAGGGTCATGTCGCGCTGACCTTGTTTGTTGGTGCACAGGATAGAGGCCTCCCCCCGTGTGCCCCCCTGGAGCGGTGGGAAGCCCCACGTGGGAAGCGAGTGTGCTCACAGGCACTGTGCTCTGCAGGCCACCTCTTCTATAAGTTCGGCATCACGGAGTCGGACTGGTACCGGATCAAGCAGAGCATAGACTCCAAGTGCCGCACGGCCTGGCGGCGGAAGCAGCGGGGCCAGAGCCTGGCTGTGAAGAGCTTCTCCCGTAGAGCGCCCTCCTCGTCGTCCTCCTACAGTGCCTCAGGTACTGGCCACCGGCCCTCGCAGGGCTCATGCTGGGTCCGGGCCTCCGGGTGGGGCGGGCTGAGCACTGTGGGCAGCGTGGCAGGGACGCCTGCTCGTCCTAGAGTTGGGGCGGGGGCGGGGGGGGCCTGAGTTGTGGTCTGTGCTGTGGTCTCAGGCTGGGAGCTGCCAGTGCAGACATACTCAGTGCTCCTAGGTGGCCACACACGGCCCTCTCTCTTGGTCACATGGGCAGCGTGGTTGGCCACCCCCTCTGTCTGAACTCACTCTGGCCCGCCCGTCTGCAGGGTCCTCAGAGTAGCCTCCTGGTGACGACCGGTCTCCACGGAGAGTCCTTGGTGAAGCCTGGGGCAAGGCACACTCGCCCAAGGGTGCCGGGTGCCCTGCATGGGAGCTCTGCGCTCTGCCCGTTCTGTTGGGATCTTGCCCCCGACCAACCCTCGAGCCTGCCTGCCAAGGCAGAGGGCACAGTGGGGACGTCTGGGCAGGCCGGAGGGGACCAGCTGGATGAGAGCTGCTCTGGACTCCTAGGCGTCCCTGCCTGCTCTCAGGGCTGTTTCTTCCAGGGCACAGCTGGGGGCAGGTTCTCAGCTTCCCTCTCTGGCCTCCTCCTTCCTGACGGCCTCCCCGAGACTAGCCCAGCCTCCCCTCCCTCCCCACTGCAGCCTCAGTCGGGAGTGGGGTCAGGCCCAGGGTCTCAGCGCAGCAGGCTGGGCCCGCCGTGGTGAGGGGGCCCTTCTGAAAACATTGCGGTTACCAGACCCGCTCCCCCGGAGCTCCCCCAGCGCCTGTCCTCCCGAGTGACCCCAGCTTCAGGAAGCGGGTCTCTCCGACTGTTGTTGTAGTCACCAGATACTCTGCCTTCTTCTCTGCCAACTCTGTGAAGGTGGGAGGGGCCAGCTATGGCGCCCACACAAGTTGCACCTTTCTCCTGAGTGGCACATCTTGCAGGCTCTTCTGTTCTCATGGGGGTCATGTTGGGGAAGTAAAGACGCCAGTTGCCCGGGATGAGTTAAGTTTCGCGGTGCAGCGCCGTAGTTTGGGAACCTGGCCGCCACAGCGCTGCGGACTCTCGTTCACCAGCGGGCTTCGTTGTCAGCTGAGGGCAGCGGACGCCCTTCATGCGCTGTGTGGGGAAGGTGGCAGAAAACAGACACTGACGCCCACGTCTTCACCATGGCCCTTATCGCTAGGGAGTGTGAGCATGCTCTAATTTCTTTCAGTGTTCTGCTGTGCTTCCAGATTTCTTGGCGGCACTGAGTGCAGTTGGAGAGAACGCAGCGTGAGCTCGAGGGCCGGGAAGGCGCTGCTTCCAGCCAGCATGCATCTCTGGCACCAGATCCCACGCCCTTGTCGGGGCAACCTCGCCCACCGCCCGGGGCCGCTGTGGCAGAGGCGCGGCAGGGGTCCTTATGGGAGGAGAAGAGACACAGCCGACCCCTCAGCCAGGAGAATCCACTCACGTCTCCCTGAGCCGGGGAGGGGAGGTGGACATAGCTAGAGCTGGGCACTTTACAGGAGTCTGGGCTTGAGCTTGCACAGGGCCCCTCAGTCCCTGGCGGGGCTGTCCCAGGCGCCCCGGGGCTGCTCAGAGACCAGGTCTGTGAACGGGGTGGCCACCGAGTGGCCAGTCCCCACTGGTGTAGGCTTTAGGTAGGGCCTTCCTTGTGGGCGTAGACTACCCCAGGGCACGGAGCCTCGTAGAGATGGGAGGGGGCCACCGCGTGGGCCACACAGGCTCACCTGTGTGCCCCTGGACCGGCATCATCCAGGCTTATCAACAAGTCCCAGGAGGCTCTAACAGGGCCCGATGTGATTCCTTCTCAAGCAACATTCTCAATCTGGGTGGTGACCCCCTTGGGGGTCAAATGACCCTTTCACAGAGGTTGCCCCGTTCATAATCGTAGCAAAATGACAGCTGTGCAGTAGCAATGAGAATGCTTCAGGGTGGGTTGGGAAGCGTCAGACACCACGAGGAACTGTCTGAAAAGTGGATACACTGTTTCTAAGGAAGGGAGGCGAACCCAACTCCCAGCCATTGACATCCCAGTGTCCGGCACCCAGCCAGCACGACGGACATCTGCCCAGGCCAGGGCACGAGACATTCCCCTCCCACCGCCCGGCGCCAGCAGAGGGGAGCTGGGGGGAGGGGCACGCACAGGAGCGGGATGAGCTGCACACCGTCTGCAGCGTGTTTGCTCTGACCCGAGGGGCTGCTGCCGCTGCCAAGCGTCTCTGCAGCACACGGCGCGGCCTCGAGGTGAGCAGTCGGGCCCCAGCCCCGTGGGAGACGAGGAAGCTGCCAGCTCCCGTGAAGGTCCAGCCCCGGCTCGGACGTGGGTTCCGCATGGGGAGCAGCTCTGTGCAGGGCCCAGGGAGAAAGGACCACGGGTGAATGAGCCGGGGCTGCCTGCACCCTTTCACCAAATGGGGACGAGGACCCACGGCGGCCGCTTTGCCGGGGACCATGGGGAGCGGCAAGCTCATAGTGTGAGCCCAAGGTGGCAGGAGTCTGTCCATCCCACGAGGTGACCACGCACGGCCAGCTGTCTCTCGCAGACCCGGCCACTTGCACAGCCGCCTCCCTGGGCACAGGTGGCCTGTCCATTCCCAGCCCTGCCGGTGGGCTGCCGAGGGCCCTCTGCCCAGGGCCCAGCGCACCGCCATCTGCAGGGGACAGCACCCACACTCTGTTCTTGCCTTGTGGACACAGCCCGAGGGAGGCCAGCGCAGCACGCTCCTCTGGTCTTGAGGTGTTTGTTTGCCTGGGAAGAGGCCAACCTGGAGTCTGCACCTCACTAGCCAGTGCCTGCTGCACTCGGCCAGGCCAGGGCCAGCGCGCCTCCGAGACACGGGTGCAGGTCGAGGCACTGGGAGGGCAGAAGCTTGGGCGAGACCCGATGGCCCGGTCCAGCGCGGCAGGAAGGGTGGTGCCCAGCAGGGCTGTCTGGTGGTGGTGGTGCCGCCGTGGCTTGGCTGAAAGCTGCGCAGTGGAGTGTGGGAAGCCACGCCTGTAGACTTGGGCTGGCTGTCGCTCCAGCCAGGCCGTCTTCTCTACGTTAGTGTCATCAGTGGGATCCTGAGCCATGCCTGTGGACGCGGGCTGGCTGTCGCTCCAGCAGGCCGTCTTCTCTACGTTAGTGTCATCAGTGGGATCCTGAGCCATGCCTGTGGACGCGGGCTGGCTGTCGCTCCAGCAGGCCGTCTTCTCTACGTTAGTGTCATCAGTGGGATCCTGCTCCACGGCGAGTGCGCCTAATCTGCCAACCTGCAGGCGGGTGAGAGGGCTCCCGTAACCCAACGCCGTCTGCTGCCCCTCCTGCCAGGCAGCAGGGCATGAGCGGCCTCGCTCGCTGTGGCCCAGGGCCGCCCACCGGGGGTCTGCGGAGTGTGTGCGGCTTTGCTTAGGGAAATGGGGATTCTGCGGACGGACAGGCATGAGTGAGGGAGGCCGGCCCTTGCTGCTTCCGGCTGTCTCTGGCCATGGCTGAGGAGCAAGCCCCCAGGGCCTCTGCTTGGCACTGGGGTGGCAGGTTTGTGGGAGCTGTAGCTTGGGCTCACACGGGTCCCCGCACCGGCCCTTCAAAACCCCCAGGTGCTCAGTGAGGGAAGGAAGAGCGGCAGTCTTGGGCTTTGTGGCTTCCCAGAAAGTGGTTGTGGTCAGGGCCACAGCCCGCAGGGTCAGCAGCTCAAAGCCACCTGCCTCGGAGGGAGGGGCCAGTGACCGTCTCAGCTACTCCCTGCCCTGTGGGTGGCCGTGCAGCGTGGGCCTCGACTCTGGCCCTGCGTCTGCACGTCTCCCCCCCCAGGCCCCGAGAGCGCAGCTGCTGCAGCCGGTCCTGAGCCACATGGGGGCCTCTGGTCAGCATGTGTCTGGGGGACCAGCGGTGGACTGTAAGTGCTCTGTCCAGGGTTCCAGAGAGCACTCCTCTCTGCCGAGGCTTTGGTCAGAGGTCACTCCTGGCACACTGAGAGGGCCCATTCTGTTCTGCTACTTTGTTGTTTGCTTTAACGTTTTATCTAGGGGTTTCATATCAATTGTGTCAAGCGTGGTGGTACATGTGTTGCCATCATTATTCTCTAAACACTTGTTTTCTCCTGAGCCCTGGCTGTCAGCTCCTCTTCGCCCTGGCCCCCTTGTCCCCGTCATGTCCACATACTGCAATCGGAGTCCCCTTCATGGAGCCCCTATTTCTCGTCAGAGAGCTCACGGCCCTGCCCAAGCACACGCAGCTCACGCTGCTTTAGGTGAAAACCGAGCAGCAAAGCCACCATTGTTGGGGCTGCCCGCGGCCGGCAGGTGGAGGAGAGCCTGGCCCAGGGCCCAGGCTCTGAGGCTGTCCATCCTGCCAGTGGACGGCCCTGTCTTCCTCCCTGGGAGAAGTAGCTGGTGGGTTTGATGTCCTGCCCCACAGGGCACCAGAGTGTGTACAGAAAGGGGCCCTGCAAGGGTTCTGGGAGCTCGTGGGGGCACGGCGCCTTCTCAAGGCGGTGGCATCCTCATGCTGAGTGTGGGCCCTGTCTGCCTCTGACCAGTGCAACCGGCACTGCCCCGTGAGCGGACTTCCGCTGACGGGCCTTCTTTCTGTGGGTCCCACCCACACTGCCCCGTTTCCCCCTCCCTGGACGCCCTCCGAGCTGCGTCCGCAAGAAGAGCGAGGAGAATGGTTGTGCCCGGCAGACCGGCCCTGCTCCGGCTCTGGACCCCTTGCTGGAGCTGCTTCCCGTTGACCTTGTCCTGCTCTCAGGCCGCCCGCCTGCCCCTCGCTGAGACCTATGCGGGTGTTGGGCCGAGGGCGGGGAGGCAGCGCTCTGCCCCGCCCTGACCGCCCTGCCGTGCCCCACAGAGACCATCCTGAACAGCCCACTGCCGGGCAGCGAGCCCCAGCCGCAGGCCCTGCACTACGCCCTGGCCAACGCCCAGCAGGTGCAGATCCACCAGATCAGCGAGGACGGGCAGGTCCAAGTAGTAAGTGCTCCCTCCCGCGGGCGCCGGTGGACTCTGAGGGCTGGGTGGGCAGTGTAAGAGCCACATCTGTGGCGTGTCCCTGGCACAGGCAGGCGTCTTGGGAAGTGGATGCCTCAGGGACCTGGGCCAGAGGCCCCTGCGGACGAAGGGCACGGATCTGCTTGCAGGACGGCGGGGGTCCAGCTGAGAAAAGCTGGTTCAAGGGGGAATAGATAAGGGGGCCTGCGGGGGCTGGGGGTTTCCCTGTGTGGCAGGAAGTCAGGGTCGATGGAGCGCTGTCCACCCACACCCATGAAGCAGCAGACCCCTGGCCCGTCCAACCTCCGGGAGCAACCACCTCGTTCCCGCGTGCCTCCCTTTGCTGTGTGTGCAGATCACACAGGGAGCCCCGCAGGACGTGGGTGTGGGCCGGGGGCCACTGGGAGTTGGGACAGGCTGCGGTGCAGTGCCCCGGGGCAGGGGAGGGTCCGTGCCCATGCTCATGCTCATGCCGCCTGGGGATCACTCCCTGGGCCAGGACCCCCAGCGCAGCCGCCCTTTCCTGGACCCGGGTTTCCTCTGATGCTTCTTCCTGTCTTCTCTTGCTGTGGATCCCACAGGGCCACCTCCACATCGCCCAGGTGCCACAGGGAGAGCAGGTCCAGATCACGCAGGACAGCGAGGTGGGTCTGCCCCTGCGCGCCCCTCCTCCCCCCCGCCAACCCCCACCTCGGTCTCCGTGACCCTCTTCTCTGCCTTTCCTTCACAGGGCAACCTGCAGATACATCACGTCGGCCAGGACGGGCAGGTAAGCGCTCACCTGCCCTGGCGTCTGCCTGCCCCATGGCCTTCCTGCGCCCCTAGCCGGCGCGTCTGTGGGGTTTCTGCAGCCAGCCAGGCGTCCCTGTGGCTGCCACACACACACGGCACACTCCCACGTGGCCGGCCCTCCTGCCCGAGAAGGCGGGCATGGGCTGTCTCCTGCTACCAACCTGCAGCAACTTGCCACCTCCCTGAGGCATGGCTGTAGCCGTCCTGCCTTAAGCAGCGGAGACCCTCCCGTGAAGGTTGGGGATGGGGGTGTCCCCTGAGTGTCCGGCCTGCCTGCACTGGTCCTCCCAGGGCCCCATCTCCCTTCGGGACCCAGACAGACAGGGTGGGGTAGGGTTTCCATCTTACCAGGTGTCAAAGAAGCCCTGGAGACTGCTAGCCACAAGGTCAGGGTTCAAACCCACCAGCCCCTCTGAGGGATGGAGACGGGCAGTGAGCTCCTGTAAAGACCGGCAGCTGGGACAGGCCCCTGGGGCCATCTCCTGTGTCTTCAGATGTGCAGCAGCGGTTTGGGTGAATCTGTGGAGTTGATCAGAAGACCCCAAATGTGGGTGCCCCTGGTGCCTGGAGGGAGGGTCCCCAGCCACGGGCACCTCCTGGAGCAGTTGGAGGGCATCATGGGTGATTCCTGTGGAAGCGGTTTTGTGAGGGGTGTCTGAGTTTGAAGGTGATACATTGAAAATGCAGGGAGGGTTCCTCAGCTGCCCTGAGCTAGTTGCAGCCCGCATAGAAGGGGAGCTGTCTCACCCCCCACCTTCGCCGGTCTGGACCCCAGAGCTGGGAGTCCAGCGTCAGCATCACTCCTGCCCCCTGCTTCCCCCCACCCTCTACCTGACCTCAACGTGAGGGGGGGCTCTTGGGACATACGCTCCCACTGCAATCAGGCTACTCCCTTCCCCGCTGTATCTTGGGTTCCAGAGAAGCCCAGCCCCTCAGCTGTGTGTGTGTGTGTGTGTGTGTGTGTGTGCGCATGCTTTCCCTGGGGGGCCCTTGCTGTCTGTCTGGGTCCCTGCCTGCCTGTAGATAGCGGGGGTGGGGGGTGGGGTGGTGTCTGGGAGGTGTCTTGGGCCAAGGCTGTACAGACTGAGCTGTGCTCCACGGTCCCGCCTGGCCACTCCCCAGAGTCCCTCACCCCAGAACATGCCACCGTCACACCTGCCCTGGAGCTGGGAGCACGAGAGGGCGTTGGGGCTCCCCGTGTGTGACAACCCGGCGAGTGTGGGGCTCCAGCGGGTGCTGCCCGGCAAGCTGCTCTGGGGCCGGCTGGTGCTGGCACTTCGTCACCCCGTGGGGCTGTGGAGTTCCTCCTGGCTTTGTCAGACCCCGCCCAGCAGACCCGCTGCCCCCATGTTGCCAGACTCGGCCCACTCTGGGCTCCAAACCCCTCATGGGGAGCCGGGTCCTGGGCCCCTTGCCCTCCCTGGTCCTGCAGGCACTGGAGGGGCATAGATGGCACCTTTGGTCGCCAGCCTTTCTGGGGCTCGTCAGGGCTCGCGGGTCTAGGCTTGGCGGCGGTTCCTGGCCCTGTGACCTGCTGCCAGCCAGGGCGATGGGCTTGGCCGGGTCTGCATACCCAGCTGCCAGGGTGGGGCCAGCATGGGGTGCAGTCGGTTTGGGGTTTGGTCACACCCCCAACAGCCTCTCCCACCATCGAGTCGGCTTGTGGGTCTCTGGGCCAGCGATCGTCCGGCAGGGGGCATCCCAGGAGCTCTGTGGGCACGCACTCAGCTGTCTGTAGACCTGTCCATCTCCATGCGCCTGGGCGCTGGGCAGCAGCTGCCCAGTGGGGGCAGGGGGGCTCCACATGCTGCCTGCCAGCATGTTTGGGGGGCTTTAGCCATGCCGATCGAGCCAGGTCTTGAGGGGGGTCCGTGGCCACCAGCCCTTCTCTGTCTCTCACTCTCTGCAGACGTGTCAGAAACCTGGTGCTCAAACTGTCCCATGTTTGCGGGCCCCTCTGCGCTCGTGCGGCCAGGAGCACGGGTGCCCTCACTCGTCTCCACCAGCAGGAGGCCCCGTACCACTGGCCAGCGCTCTGTCCCTGCCGCCCTGGGCTTGGCTGGCTCTGTGCTTCCAGGCCCCCTGCTGTCCACATTCTCTCTTCCCAGTTGTATTTTCAGCCGCCCAGCGCTGTGCACCTGAGAACCAGGCGCCAGACTGCAGGTGCAGGGGGCCTCTCCCCCGTGCCTCACATGGTGTGTGGGGGGCGGGGGAAGAGGGTGGCGGGCGTGGTCAAAGGCTAGAACAGCCCGGGGGCCTCAGGGTATCATGGACCACTGCTCAGAGCAGCATCTCTGCAGATGAGGGCCAGGTGGGGCCCTCCCAGCAGCCCCTCACTCAGCCTCATGGCCCCAACAGAGAGCCTTGACATCACCGACCGGCCCGCAGCTCTCCCGTGCCCGACCTGAGTGAGCGCACCGTCCCAGGAAGAGAAGGCCCGTCTGGGTGTGAGTCCCGGCTTTGCCTCTTCCTGCGGGGTGCCGTTGGGCAAAGCCCCACGCTTGTGTCCCCGCCCGTCCTAGGCAGCTCCTGTGAGTACTGTGAGAGGAGCCCAGGCTCAGCCTGGAAGTCACTGTCACCCCTACTGTCACCCCTAGGGGGTCACATCCCTGCACCAGATACTGAGGGCTATGGACCTCTCCCACACACCCCTCCTCCCCCCTGGGCCCTCAGAGACAGACACCGCTGGAGGTGATGGAGCCCTCTGGAAGCCCTGCCTTCATATGTGTGTCCCCATGACTTGCCGTGGTCAGGCCCATCGAGCAGGTGGGTGGTGTTGCCGTGTGAGGCCAAGCCTTCGCCCTGTCTCTCCCTGGACAGTTCCCTCCCCCTCCCCAGCCCCGTGACCCCAGCACCTGCTCTGGGGTCCATCCTCCTCTAAGCAGGCTGTGGTCAGCCGGGCATCCCTATGCGGGAACTCAGGCACACGGGAGGCCAAGTCCCTGCTTCTGTGGCTGACACAGCCTCCGACATGGGCCCTGGCACACCTCTCACCAACCCTCCCTTCCCACTCGCTCCCACACGTCCTGTTTGTAAGGTTGGTGGTGCCTTCTGGGTTCTGTCTCCTGAGAGGCCCAGCGGGCACCAGCCACGGAGTAAATCTGACCTGAGTACCCCCTGCCTGTGAGACTCCGTGCAGTCTGCTTGTGCAGCGCCCGAAGCTCGCCTTCCTGGCCAAGGGCAGACTGGGTGTGGACAGGAGTTCTCGTCCCCCACATGGGTTCCCTCTGTCTGGACACTGCAGGCAGCCTGGCTCCCCCCAGAGCAGGGAGACGGCACCGGGTGCACTGCACCGGCCTGGGCCCTGGTGCTTGGGGCGAAGGTGCTTGGCCTGGCTGGTTCCGGGGCCCAGTCAGCTGGGCGTGCGGAGACACCTGGTTCAGATTCACTCAGCATACAGCGTCCCACACCCCTTCCTGCCCCTTCCTTCTGCTGTTCTACGTCTTCCAGTATGGGTTTCTTGTTTTCTTTGCTGGGGATCCCAGGAACAGAGTCCCTGCCGAGCCCCTCAGGGTGGGGGTCCCCTTGGGTTTCCACCTTTCAGCAGTACCCACGCCTGGTGTTGGTGCACTGCGACTGCCCTGTTTGCCTGGGCCGGAGGCTGCTGTGCCCATGGCCAGCCTGTGACCGGATCACAGCCAGCCTGTGACTGACTCACAGCAGCATTCTAGAAACAGTCGTGTCTGGTCAGTGGGCATTGAGGCCCAGGATGGAGACTCTATCTGTGGGTGTGGCTGGACACAGGGGACATTGGGCTGGCAGCATCCTCCTGCTGGTTGTGGTGGCTGGGACTGGCCAGTGTCTGTACACAGCTGCATCAGTGTGCGGCCCAGGAGTGTTGTTTGTATGTTCGCGGTGCGCGCAGTGGGGACTCGCTGTTGTATGTTCGTGGTGCGCGCAGTGAGGACTTACTGTTGTCTGTATGTTCAT